>JAVSBS010020183.1:0-17399 GCA_033124195.1 Coracias cyanogaster | reverse complement strand
TGCTGCCAATTTCATTAGAGAGCTACACCAGCTACTTTTAAAATTTGGTCCTGTTTACATAGGAATTTCAGTTTTACTACCATACCCATCAAAAGGTTATTGTCTGCACACAGAGAGTCACTGTTTTTAGCAAATCTGCCTATAAATCTAAGTAACCAGTAATTAAATGGAAGTCTGAATACCAGGCAAGGAATAAAACTGAGGGTCTCCCTGTGGATTATGAAGTTATGCTTAGAATGGGCTGGTTTTAAGCACCAATCAGCCAAAAAAATATTTTAATTCATCATTAGGACCTACCTTTCCAAGAAACCAAAAGTTAAATTTCAACAAAAGGCGAGAGGTGACTCAAGGAACAAAACAGTCACCGTGATGTGATGATTTCTTTTTCCTCTCAAAGAAAGGTAGCTGAAATTGGTGCTGCTTTTTCAGTTCATGACACACATGGGAATAAAAGCTGAGTATCTAGGGACAGTGCCGGCAAAAGTATGTCCAAAATATTTTTCTCAATTATCATCAGCTTCACACTGGTTCTCCCATATTTATCTGCTTTCTCCTTTCACTCCCATTTCCACAGCCTAAGATCCACAACAGGACCTCGCAGGTTGAGAAGCAGGGTACAGAGTTCACATACTATACACATGATTTATATGTCCACAGTGTATCAAGCTTTGCCAGAATCTGTCTTCAGCCAAGACATAATGTATAGCAACACTTTTTTTAATGAGGAACATGCATCTGTTACACGTTTAGCAGAGGATATTTCTGGAGCAGTGTTAAGAAAATATGCTTTCGTTTTACAGTCCCATATCCCTCTGTCTGTCTGTAGAGATGTCATTTTTGAGTCAGAGACCAGACACAAGGGCTTTCAAAGGCTGTAAGTTTTAAAGCTGGATAGAAGCCTGGCAGCTCTACCCACTGTAAACACAGTGTAAGTCTCATCATCCCCTCTTCTCCCTCCCCCACCCAACCCACTAAACAGACATGTTGCTCAAAGGGTTGAGGAAGTGTTTCTGAAGAAACACATGAATTAAAAATGCTCTTTTGTTTAAGAAGTCTTGCATAAATGTGTAAATTCCTCATTTTCTTAATAGAAAAGCTGTTGTAAAACAGTATATTTCAAAGCTAAAGTCAAGTGTACTGGTTTAATTAGACTCTCATTTCAACACTTTCCATCATCTTCAGGTGAAAAGCTTTGTTTCTGTGTCAAAACATGACACTTGAGTCAAAAACTGGCCTGAAATGTTTTTTATTAGATTGATAATGCAGGTAATGGGTATGAATGGCCCCAGAATTGAAGTCAAGCTTGAAGACAAAGCTGTGAGTGTGATGGCAGCTCCCTCTGTGTTACAGTGAAGGCAGCTGTGAATGATCTCTGCCTGTGATTTGAGCTAGCACCAACCACTGTGAACATTGCCAGCATGTTCCAAGCCCAAGGTAATGGCACAAAGCTAAAGGTGATGTCCCTGCGGCTCAACAGACTTTATTAGATTGGCTCAGAGCCATTCTAAGTGTTCAAAAGGCTTTTGGTTATCTCTGAGTGTGGGTAGGGATTCCTTGTGTCTGTTCAGAACAAGTTTGAACCTGTTGGCATCATAACCTGTAGATATATCCTGTGAATCTCCATCTTTGATGAGAGGAAACTGCCATCATTTAGTATCTTGCCTCTCTTTGACTGCCTTTGAGTTTGTTAGTTGGTTATGTGTTTTGTTTTGTTTTAACCTTGCAAAGCTTGCCTCCATGTGTAGAAATATTAAGAGGAAGGAGCAATTGGTTCCTGATTTGGTGGCTACTGAAAAAGTAAAAATTTTTTTCTGGACTGTTTCACTTTTATCAAGCCACTTTTTTGGAGCCCTGTACCTGTAGACTCAGCAGTCTTCAGTATAAAGCTGCTTGGAAGCAGTGTTTCCATGTGGGGAGGTTAGGAGAGGCAAAGCTTTTAAACTGCTGCAGTCATTCCCCAAAAGAAGGCCCTGGGGATATCTTTCTGCAACCTTCCAGTATCTGAAGGGGGCCTACAAAACAGCTAGGGAGGGACTTTTTACAAGGGCTTGTAGTGATAAGATGAGGGGTAATGGCTTCAAACTGGAAGATGATAGATATAGACTAGGTGTAAGGAAGAAGCTCTTCACTGAGGGCGGTGAGGCACTGAACAGGTTGCCCAGGGAGGTTGTACATGCCCCAACACTGAATGTGTTCAAGACTAGGCTGGATGGGGCTTTGAGCAGTCTGGTCTAGTAGAGGGTGTCCCTGCCCATGGCAGGGGTTTGGAACTAGATGATCATTAAGGTCCCTTCCAACCCAAACCATTTTGTGATTCTCTGATCTGCAACCAAAGGTTTCCTTATTTCCCCTGCTACCTCCATCTGTCTTGGAGAGGGCTTCTGCAGAAAGATCATAGAATCAGAATAGTTCTGTTTGTAAGATACCTTCAAGATGATGAAGTCCAACTGTTAATTGTTCTTGCCTAAACTCCCACTTCTCACAGACACTACAAGTGCTGTGCATTCATGTACCACTGCAGAGAGTTGTAAGTGTCCCCAGAAGTCTACACTGCTAGAAGAGCCATCTCCCAAAGACTTGTGGACCAAGGCCTTAGCACTAGACATGTCTTTGTAGAGTTTCCTACTGGAAATCAGGAGCCAAGAGCATCTCTAGCCATTTTGTGCTTCAAGCCCTGTCTGCTTCAGCTGTCCTGAAGGTTCCTCTGGGAACAGTTGCTGGTTGATTTGAAGAGGAATGCCAAGATGACCTCCTTAGCTGTACATCACAAAGTTGCATTGAGGAAATGGTGGTTTAAAGCAAATCATAGACAGAAGTGTCATCTTCATCAGGACTACTAGTCAAGGGCATTTTATTGAAGCCAGGAGTCAGATGATGCAGAATTTGCATCTGCCTGGGATTTCTATGGCTCTGTCAGCTAAACAGCTGCAGAGAAGACCTCTAACAGAGTGATGGCACTGAAGGTATTCCCATGAGGCATCCTGCTTGGATGACCTGCATGAAGCAGCCATCTCCATGATGTCAGGAAGAAAGAGTTTTGTTTGTGAGTTACTGAGGTCCTCAGTTCAACAGTGTAGCTCTGGTTAGGCAGCAGAAGACATAGTGCTGTACATGATGACAGATGTATTTTTCCTCTGCCTAAGAGGTGTTGAGGGTGAATCCCCCCTCTACTCTTGTTCACAGTTTGTTTACAACTTACACAGATCACTATTCTTCAAATTTCCTCATGGCATTTCAGCTCCCACCTCTGGGGCTACTCCCCATGGAGAAGTCAGTGTGCATGCAAGTGGCAGGCAAGTGTTGCCTGAACAGTAAGCAGCAGGAAAAGTTAGGATGAGCCATTGCTGACTGAAACAAAGGTTTGTGTTAAAATGGGGGGAACCTCCTTGCCCAAACCTCCAAAACATGTCATTTAAATTTGTCTTCAGAAGATTAACAAGGGAGCAGTGATTAAGTAGAGTTCTTACTGTCCTCCTGTCTCCTATGCAGAGCAAGAGGAGGAGAAGGTGGTGTGTGGAGAGCTTGTGGCAACAGTGCTATTGAGTGTCATGTGGTCTTAGAAAAGACCTCTGGGAGGTCCCTTAAGTCATTTATGTGGATTGGTGATGTGTCTGTGTAAGGAATGGGTCATCCTTGCACAGGTTGCTTTGGGGTGGGGGGGTGCTGTAGGAAAGTGATGGCTCCTGCACCTCACTGCCTGGGCTATGAAAGCCATCCTAGCCCTATCACAGGCAGTGTCACCTTCTTCATCCAGGTATGTGGCTTGGGCTGCTCTCCTTGCTGGAGGTGGACAGCTTTGTCCATTGGAAGTTGCAGTGATGATGGCCTGGTTTCTTCCCAGGCTTTGAATGTGGCTTTTCATGATGGGGCCAGGGAGCAGTCCAGCGCTGTGTTGCATGAAGGTGTGTGCTGCCAAATCTGGAAAGTGTCCTTTGTGTGGAAAGTACCTGGAAAGTGCATTGTGCCCTTTGGTGCTCTTGGGGTGGCTGCCAGCCCAGGCCCCTGTCTCACCCTTAGGCAGCAGGACTGGTTGTCCTTCCCTGGTGTTACAGGTCACCTTCAAGTATTGAGAGCTTCCCTGGTTGGATCCCTCCTCCCACAGCTAGACAGCCTCCCAGCCTGAGTGTGCTCATGTGGCAGCGCCTGTTGAGTCTTATACCCCTTGCCCCCAGCTGGCACCAGAGTAATTGAGCTCAAGGTGCTTTCTGTTTGATGACTTCTCTAGCAGCAAAAGAGGTCAAAGTGTGTTCAGCATGCTGTTTTAGTATATATCTGAGTACCTTGCAGTATTTTGCTCTAGTAAATCTTCTATGGCTTTTACACTTTGGCCAGGATAAAAATAAGTACAGGACTATCAAACTTTCCCCGCAGGACAAAAATTCCGTTTTCCAACCACCTCTAATTATTTCCATTCTGCTGTCTGGAAAGGATCTGGAGACAATTTAGGAAACCAATTTACAATTGACTTGGGAAAAAATTATTTACCCTCCTGAGCCTCCTTAGATGTGCAGCCAGTGGCATGTGATCAATAGGAAATCTCATGCTCAATGATGTTGATGCTCACGGAAGGATCTTGAGACCATGAAACTCAGCCTGCGTCCAGTTTTTGTAGCTGTGGTGGACCAGACTACCCACTTGTTGAAGACCTTTGTGTGGCAGGGGAAGTGGGGAAGGACCATTAAGAACATGAAAAAGATGACTGTGCTTTGCAAAATGCCTTGTTGTGAGGTGCTGCTTCCTTCCCATGGCAGCTTGGGTGACCTTGCAGCTTCTGGGCCCAGCAGTGGTATTTCCAGGTGGTAGTGGGGCATGCTCCAAGCCCCTGTGGTTCTGAGGGTGCATGTGAGTAGCATCTGTAGCTCCAACAGTGATGGGAGGTCCCAGAAAGGGTGCATGTGCACCTCAGGCACCAAGCTACAACTGCTCCCAGAGCTTTGTCTGATCCCCACTCCACAGATGGATCTAGATTTTTCTTTGGCTTTTCTTACATACCAGGGCTGCATACGTCATCCTGCATGCCTCTTTAATCCTATTAGGGCTGTGTTTAACTGGGGATAGGATTTGTCACTAATGAGTATGTTGAGGTTAGTAATTTTCAATTATACTTTTCTAACTTTCAATTAAAAAGGTGGTTGACTTTTTATATGGAGAATTTAAAAATTCTTATTTTTCATTTAGGCTGGCTGCAAATTGCAAAATTGGGACTTGTGAATGTACAGAATTAACATTCTTAAGAAATACTGTAAAAAGTGTTCTTCATGGTTAACATTTAGAATTTTATTTTAAGATTTTATGTGCTTTATGCTATACTGGCAAATTGAAAAAATATTGAATCCTTATATGGAGAACCAACAATTTCCCACAGCCCTGCTTTTACAGTGCAAAACGCATTTCATTTTCTGTGTGATTTTCCCCAGTTGCCAACTGACTACATCATACAGCTTTTTTGGCTTATTCTTTCTGTCTTATGACCATCAGCAGATATTTTGAGTAGCATATAATAAAGCCACAGATCCTTTTTGCTGTCTTGGATTTCGGCTGTTACTGCTGGTAATGGAAAAGATTTTATTAATTTTGTGGCGTCAGTAAGTGTTTCAGATGAGGCTTCGAGAGAGCCTTTGTGCGTGACCCCGACGCTGGTTGCCCGCTGCGCTGGCAAAGGAGGGGCATGTCTGACAGTCTCTAGCATGTTCTTCAAAAGTAGCATGAGACTGCTTTGTAGAGGGATGAAGAAAAAAGATTGGTACTTGTAAACCATTCTAGATGCTCTGCAAATCCTTCAGGATGATCTAAGTGTTGAAGAGATGGAGCTGAATTTGAGGCTGGAGTTGAGAATAACTGAAGGAAGGAGAAGATGGGACCAAGCACTGGGGTTGGCTGTAGTGGTTGTAGAGATGAGGAGTATTCTTGCACGGCAAACCAGCGTTTTATGGAAATGCAGACCCACCACCAGAAATCCAGTTATAGAAATCAAGGAGGGTGTGTAACACTGCTGGTCTGTTGCAGTTGTTGGGCTACATCTGGATTATTGCCTTAAGCTCTGAGCACCTCAGCATTAGGAAGGAATATAATGTATTTAAACTGTCAGGCAGTTCACAGCACTCTAAAAATGTATGGTGTTTACAACATTGTGTGTATTTTGCAGAGAGTTTGTAAGAAAGTAACAATTGCTTACTGAAGGTTGATCAAAGGGAAGTAAACTAAGATGTGAACTGGGATAGTTTAGCTTAATGGTTGTGGGCCAAGGATTAACATAGCCATTGGCATACCTGAAAGCTATAACCCCTACACAGGAGGGGCTATTACTTAAAACACTGTGAGGGATTACAAAAGGTAAAAATGTGAAGTAGTAAATTTAGTAGCAAGCTTAATCTGAATGAAAGCAGGAGCGTCTTCACAATTGAATCTCATTAGTGGAGCATTTCTTTGGGGAAAGGATGGGAGCCCTCTCTGTAGAGATGTTTAAATTTAGGCTGTACAGGACATCAGAATATGCATTGTTGGGAGGCAGCCCTTCTACTGGCAGGATGAGGACTCGCTGCAGTATTTGGCCGTCAGTGATATTGTTATGATGAAATGTTTCCTCGAATGATACACAGGGGGTTTAGCACCATAAAACATGTGCATTTTTGTTGGTATAGTGCTTGGAGTGAAAATATCTGTGATGAATTGTCACTGTCAAATCTCCGAGCCAACATTTTTGTTAGAGAACATATCCTGCAAGATCTCCACATGCACAGTTATCTGTGTGGAGAGGGTGTCACCCAAGGCCAATACTGATAGATCATTCACTAAGCCTTGTATTGTAAATGAGGGTGTGTATTGAGGGCTGAGAACAAGTGTGAAGGGTGGCTTTTATTGCTGCTTTCAAATTTGCCTTAAATCAGTTACTTTTATCCTCTTGCGCTTTATCAACATTGAATCCCAGTTGTACACGAGAGGAGATATTAATTGCCATTCACTGAGTTCTAACAGACAAATTTGATCAGTGGCTGCTTCTTACTTGTATAAAACTGATGTAGAAAATGAGACATTCAACCTGCTGGCTATGAAGAGTAACAAGTAGGGCTGAATCATCACAGGAGTGTCCAGGTTATTTAGAATACTTATCTTTTACTACTTTTTTCCCCATCACAAGGTTATAGTAAAAGATTTTTCCAGCTTCTGAGCTGTGCTTGACCAATAAGCCCATTTAAACATTTTGCTTCTTTTAAAACAATTTACTTTTTTTTTTTTTTAACGGTTCTTTTTTAACTCTAATCCACATGCTGACAATGTCTTTATTTCTTGCAGTATTTTGTGTTTCACTGGCAATTCTGTGTTGTAGGGAAGACAGTACCCCAAATAAAATTTTTGATAAATTCTTAAAGGAGCGACATGGAGCTAACTGGTTTTGCATCTCAGGATGGGAGCTTGACATTAACTTTTTGTTCTCCTATCTCGAGAAGATATAAAGTGATTTTTTTTTTTTTTTTTTTTGGGGCAATAATCTTCCTCGACCAAAGACCTCTTTATGGGGAACTTTTATGTCTTACTGATGGCTTTCTCCATTCATCTCTATAGATTTCTTTGTAGAACTGCTGTAGCTGAAGTTGTTGGCTAGTAGAAGCTGAATTCATAATACATCATTTACTGTATTGCAGTAAAAAGTATAATGGTAATTTATTCACCGCTGTTTTGAGTAAAGCTTTTTTCCATTAATTACTTACATTTAATTATAAATTTACTATTGAACTTAATATTTTATGTATTATTGATATACACACATTTATAATACTTGTATATAATATATAAAATCTTAGAGAAAAGGAATGATTAAATGGTACCCTCAAAAGTTCACAGGAAGTTTATGGTGAAGTAATGTCAGTGAGTGTACTGCCAAAGTTCTCTCTACTGTATCTTATCCTGGTTCCTGCCATGCTTTCTGGACTGGTTTTAGAGTAGGAGCCATAATCTCTGAAGCTTTAAGTGCTAAACCTGGAAAAGCTCCAAGTTCATGGTTTAGCCATGTGAGATCTTTGCTATCACATGGATAATAGACAATCGCTTTTGCATTCCCCGCATGAAAAGCGAGTCAACTGGAAGCATGTTTGTACTAAGCCACATCAGAGTTATCCTTTGAGTTAAGGCTATATAATAGATCCTTTAAATTTGTATAAAAAGGTTAGAATTTTTTTATTATTTCAGATATAATTTCACAACTGGTTTCATACCTATTAAATTTACTGTTTTATTTGATCTAAATGAATTGGAGTGTGGTTAATTTGTATGCATCTTTGTATACCGCTAAAAACTTCTGTATGGAATTTAGATTAGATAAGGTTCCAGGAAATGAGAATGAGCCTTAGATAGGAATGACTGTAAACATGCTTAAGGAGTAATTCTGTAAGAATTAAATAATGTTTAGAGTTAATTCTCCTGATTTTTTTTTCCCCCCCTTTATAGAATACAGTAAACAGTGTAATTTGAGTCCTAAAATCCATATGCGTATCACTGCAATGCTTTGCCGCCTTGTAGTAATTCATGGGCTATACTACTTTACATAGTAAAGCACTGGGTGCTATGCAAAAAAAAAAAAGTCAGCAAAACTAAATCTCTGACAGACAGAAACGTCTGGAGAAGTTTTTTAGTGGGTGAGGGTTTTGTGTCCTAGCTGATTTGGAGTAGGAAATAATGCCTTCACCTCTAGATCATTGCCCTGAAGGCAGGGCACCAATCCCTGCAGTCTGTGGTGTGCTAAAACCTTTTAGTCAACCATCCTTCAGCAAGTGAATATTGGCACTCTTTGCCTGTCCACATGGTAACAGTGCTCTTGCTGATGCACCCTTTTATATTTTTAATTATAACGGCAGCTTTAGCTGAATGGAACTATTGGTTGTTTCAGTGAAGCCAGTGTATACCCAGTGTTAAGTGTGTGACTATTTCCAGTGATTTAGATGGTAGCAGACTTGTGCCTGGGGTTATGTCCGTGTTTGGCCTCTCCAGTTTAAGGCTCATAAGACAGAAGAATATCAGCTTGTTATCCAGTTTAGCAGTCCAATTTGGCTTTATACCTGTTTTGCAAAAAGAAACACGTTTCACCTTGAGTGTTTTGTTATTCTTTTAGTTGTTGATCAGTTTATATAAACTTTTGCAGGCAAGTAGATAGTGTAATTAGAATAGATCCTTTCTTTGCTTTCCGTTTCCCAGAAACGTATTAAACATATTAATCTCCTGAAGCCGTTAATCTATTTCATCAATCTCTCCTGCTGCATCCTTTCTTTTCTTGATTGTGGGTATAATTTTATTATTATTTGTTGTTAAAGCTGTATGCAGTTCTATGATTCATTGAAGCCACCAAGATAGTGGCTCTCTTTGTATTAAAGCCCATTTTGCAAATGGTTGAAATGGGGTCTGGCACAAACGTCCTCTTTTTTTTTTTCAGGTTTTTAACAGTTTTATACTATATATTTATCTTTTTCTGACATGCAAAACTGTAGAGGGGGCAGATTTCTCAATTATGAAATGTGCTTTTAATGCTTCACAAATGGCAATGAAGACAGGCTGTAAAGTGTTTGCAGCATGGTCACATCAAGGTGGCTGGTCTTTTGTTTTGGGAGTTTTGATGGATACATTAGTGCTTCCTCAAGTGGAAATACACAAGTTACACCTCAGAAATTAGTCTGAACCTGTCAACTAACAGAGTAATCCCTTTAAAAGTAACTTGCCAAGCAAGATATACTAGATTATTTTAATGGTTAGAATTGATTACATGTTGAAATAATCCTAGGAATAAAGAGTCGATAATAGGATGCAAAAATCTACAGGTGGTTCTGGAAAGTAAACAGTGAAGTAGCCCAGCAGCAGCAACAGTAGCAATACTGGGTGGGTCACAGATAGTGGCAATTGATTCAATCTCTGCAGACCAGACAGTGATGTTATTTTACAGATGTGGAAGCTGAGGCACAGAAAGTTAAATACAAGCTAGTTATGGCACTGTCAGCAAACAAAGGATTTAATACTACCATGATAAGCCAAATACAGGGTAATTAGCTAGTATATGCACATTGATTATTTTCTTCATTTTTCAACCCCCTTAGTTTTAGAGTTTGTGTGTGTCAGGGCACTGTCACAGGGAGATGCTGAAGACCTGCCTGGTGCATGAAACTGATCCTTTGGATAAGACAAAAATAGTTATAAAGGAAAAGTGAAAGAGTTTTGACAAGGTATTTCTTGTTGTTTAGTAGATGGAGAAATCACTGTAGCTAGCCATCCCGGATTGTGGAGTTTCTTAATAGCTGTAACATTGCAGCGTGTTGTACTCTGCAGACCAGTGGCCTGAACTTCATGAGACCCGCAATAGGCAAAGCTGTGGAAGACTGGTGTAACTCATGCACCAGTTATACTTTTCATCCCTGTTGTTTCAGACACAATGTGTTCTGTTTCTCCATTCTTAGCTTTTTGGCTGTTAAGTATTTGATGTAATAGAAGCCTACACTTACACTAGCAATGAAGCAGTCTGTGGTGTCTTTTCAGCGCATCATAGTACGTTTTCATGCCTTGAGAGTATTACAAGCTGGCAATCTGAAGCCATTGATTGCTCATTCTTTGATGTAAAGAAATTTCTGTGACTAAAATAATAAAATCAAAATTTTCCTTGTCTTCTCATAAAGGTTCAAGAAAATTATGACCTTTTTATCCTACTACCACTACCCACTTTTTATATGTATATGTGCAGCGTGTGGGAACTTCCCTTCTGTGCCTCTCGTACAAGTCACTGACTTCTAGAGTACAGCTTCTTCAGAGTAGTTCATTGGCTTCAGGATTATTTTTTTTTTAATAATTATATTAATCCTTTTGGGTTTTTTTCTCCCCATTGCCAAGGAAATCTTCTGTCTACTGATAATCCCATCATCTTTGAGTGGTTTCCAAAACAACCCTGGGGAGTTTTTCTGGATCTCCTGTATTTTATGCCCTATTTGCCATTGATACTTCATTACTTAAAAATAGGCGGGGCAGGGTGGGGATGGTGGAGAGAAAAGAAAAATGGTCCATTGTGCTAGCTCGTTCACTGGGCAATTTGTCAGACCATTAACATAACTTAGAATTGTGCTGACACCATTGTGTGAAGAACAGTGAAATGATGAGAGCTTGGGTCTAACTTCAAAACAAGGTGGATTTTCTTACCAGGTCTGATGCATCTTTTGCAGATGCTACAACTTACTTTGTGGAGAAGGGATTCTATAAAGTAGTTTTTCTCTGCTGTTACAGCCTGGTGTAGATCTCATTAAAATCAACATAAATTTTTCCATCAGTATCTTCCTGAGCGATGCCTGCAGCATTCTTGCAATTCATAGCCAGGTAAATGCTGCTTATTTTTCTGTTGCTATTACGCAGAGATTATTGGACAATCAGAGCTAAGGTAGAAATGCTTAACAGTAGCAGCAGCAGTCCTGTGCCAATACCCTGGTGCTTTCCCCACGGATCACCCTGGGGAAACGTGCAGAAGCAGTGACTGGTAGTTGAGTTGGACTGTTGGGCTTCACCTAGCCCTCAGCCCACCTGCTTGCCCTTCTCCTGGCTGCTCTCTTGGCATGCTAATGTGCTGCCAGTAGCAGCTTTTGTTAGTCAGGGGCTGGGATGTGTGAGATGACCAGGGGATGGTAAAGTATAAAGGGGACTTAGGAACTGAACAGGGCCAGGACCTCTCAGATTTACATTAATTTATGCACCACTGGGATACACAGACCAAGAATAAATGCACTGTTTAAAAGGCATTAAATGGTTAAGTTCAGAATTCCTTGTAAGCATGGTCTAAATGGTTTATAGCTATAAATGTGCAAAAGGTTTACTTACAAAATTGATTTATATGTTCATTTATGTTCTTGAATATTGAGCACAGGCATGGAATTAGCAGTGTTGCATGAGCTGCACTAGCACATTTTTCACCTTATATGGAGAATTGCCTGCCACTTATCAAGCAGGGTCAGATTTGCTGTTACTGTCACATTCCTTAAAGTTGGAAGAAATCACATTTCTCTGACTGAAGAGTCAACTTGTAAGCTTATGGTTTTGTAGTTTGAATATGTTTTTTTTTCATCCAGGAGTTACTGGGATGGGCAGCATTTCTTCAGAAAAATAGCGGCATGCAAATTTTCATGGCTGCGTTGCAGAGTTCATTCCTCAGCCCGGGTGGAGAAACTTAGAAGCTTGCAAGGGAAAATATGCTTCTGTTTGGAGTTATCTGGAGTTCCTCCTGGCTGGCTCTTCTGGTCTTGAAGAATGCAACAGGAAGATGATCTTGGGGAATGAAGGGAAAGACCTGCAAATTGTGTTCCCGTGGTGTTTGAGGAGGAAGACTTCACTGCTTTATGTTGTCTTTATTCCTGGTAGGGTGGCTGGTGTTTGAAGCAGCTTTTTCATGGACTTGTTTAGACAGTGACTGACAGCTGTTCGTTGTGAAGTCATTGACCTGCTGTAGAAATAGTTACGTCACAAATTCATCACCTGAGTGTGAGGTTAAATAAGTGGAAAATATAGAAGTGGAAATAATTTCCTTCTCTAGTCACTGATATCTCAGACTAGAGAAGCCTGGCAGGAGATTGAAAAAATACTTGAAAGATTAAGAAGGTGACAGTTAAAGAATTTCATTTTATGATGGTGTAAAAGTTCAGCATAGAAGTGCCAATAAAGACTACATTCATTGAAATACTTGAATTTGGAAGGTGGGACATCAGTATCAGGTCTAAATTAAGTATTTCAAATATAAAAAACACTTTCTGTCTGAAATGTTTCTGGGTTTGTGGCATTCAGTAGAGCATTAAGTCTCACCTACTGCTTGGTTTTTGGGTATGTAGACCATTATAAAGTTTTAGAGCGTGAGCTTCACCACTGTTGTGACTTGAGTTTGCATTGTGATCATAGAGATTTTTGTGGTACTACTTGGGAAATAAAATTCTTTAAAATGGCAGTGATTAGGTGCAATGATTAGAAAACTTGGCCTGAAATTGCTGTTGCTGGTTTCACTTTCATGCAGATCCTGAAGAGTTAACTGAAAAATGATACTCAGGTTTCTCTTGCTCCATAAGGCACTATTGGCTGTATTATTTTGAATAATAAGACGTAAGGAAGAATTCATGAGCCTAGAAACATTTGAAGCCAACAGAAACAAAAGAGTAGTTTATATGGCTAAATACTTTGAAAAACCAACATTTGAAACATTTAGCCAAGTGGTTACATTGAAGTATCCATGCAATTTTGACGGGGTAGGGCAAAAGATACGGATTTTTGTTTTCTGTTTACTTGTTCGTGGTTTTCCTATTCTTCCTCTTTTATGGCTTACCAGAAAAGAACCAGCTTTCTTATCACGTATGGATATAAAAGATCATAAACTACATATATTTATTTTTAGGACTCCACCCTTGGGCTTTGGATTTTGTGAACAGCTATTTCAGTGAATTTACATCTATATGGGGTAACTGGCAAATTGAATACTGTGCAAATCCACGTTTTAAAAAAAGCAGTTGCTATTATAGAAGGTAAATGATATCATTAGAAAGCCAAGTAAAAAAGATTGCATTTTTGTTTGCTACTAAGGAATGATCAATGCTTCCTGCTGGCTTTTGCACCCTGCAATTGGAGATTCTGGCATGCAAATGGTTTAAATAATGCTAGGTTTTGTGACTGGTTGGCACTGTATAATACTGGGACTGGGGTGACTTAAATATACAGAGCGTGGGCCAGTCCCAAAGTTCTTTCTCAGGCAGAACACCCACTGAAATCACATTTAAGTGTTGTCAGTAAAAGCTTTGCCAAAGAAATCACTATGGATTTGACCCCAAAGTTATTACTACTAAAATTCATATGTAAGCCTTTCATTATTGTGTTTTTTAAGAATGGAGTACTCGAATGAATCCTGGAATTCATTATAACTTTTTAAGTTTTTACCAGGGTATTGGCCTCTTAAATGACATTTCCATTGGAAAAAAAAATTCTTCCTCTTTGTTTGGGTTTTGTTTTGTTTTTATTTTGTTTTTTGTTCTTGCTTGAGAAGAGGTAGAAAAATATTCTGTAGCTCAGATTTACTTTACCTCAGGCAAGTTATCTACTGAGGTGCCTAAATTAGAAGCTTGGTCTTCCAGCTTTTCTATGTGCACAGTTGAGAAGGTCATATCCAGAGGGGATTTAGATCAGTGTCTTCTGGCTGTGAGTCCCCCACCTGCCCACCCCATTAGCCCAAGGATGGTGTAAGGTGCACTGATTTAGGAACCTGGAGGAATGTGGTTAGTAGGTGAAGGACTTGCTGTGATTTGTGATATAAGCTGTATGTAATTTGTTTCAATATTCCTTTTTAGGAGTTAGTGGTTTGATTTTTTTTTTTTCCTTTTTTTTCTTTCTTTCTTTCTTTTCCCCATGGATAGTGGGGATTGGTGATAGAGTTGTGTCCTCCAACACAGAAGATCTCATGTTGTGGTAGGATTCTTGTGAGGTCACCAGTCTCTCTTGCTCTTTCATATACTTTGTGTCACTGGCTTTCGTCCCTTCCCTCAGGCTGCAGATTTCATGTTGGATCTTGTGAAGTGTTTTGTGACTTATGTGGATGGATGGATGGATGGATTATATGACCCATAGACCCTTCAGAGCAGATGTCTGCAGTGCCTGGCAGCTTGTGGCAGAGCTGGCTGAACCAGGTGGCCCCTTCCTGGCCTCAGAGCCCAAGAGAGGGATTTTCAGCACAGAAGTATGGATGTTTCAGGCTTTGTTACTGAAATTGCAGTAATCCTGCCTTCTCCTGTTTAAAATATGGAAGCAACAACAACAGAAAGGGTAGGCCATGAGGTATGGTAGAGAGAGGTGGTAGGAGCACCTTTAAGCACACCTCCCCATATTCTAACATCATATTTTCACCTGTGTTTAGCTTTTGCCAGCCTTCAATCATTCATACAAAAAATTTCCACAGTGTATTTCAGCTTCAGGCTGAAACCTCTTGAAAAGGTTTTCAGTGAAAGAACTCCAACTGTTTTTAAAAGAATACCTTACAGAAAATTAGAGAGGTTTGTCAACTTCATTTAGCCAGCCATTCCTTCAAAGAGTTGTTACACCTTCAGGGAGTAGAGAGGGGAGTCAGTATGCTTTTTGCAGCCCCATGAAAATTAACTCAGATTTACCAGCCTACCAGAGTTGGTGAAAATTTTTTATCTGCACGTGCTCACAAAAGCAGATTAGAGACTTGCTGATAAAATCTTCTAATATTTCCACTTTATAAAACATGCTTCAACTCCACCAGCCTCTGTCTGTGCCTGGGGTGATTAAAAATGATGGGTGGGATTGAAAACCCAGCTGGGTAGCTCCATAGTTCCTGCTGCTTCTGCTTTATCAGAGGAGAAGGTATTTGGGTGTTTAATAGTCTTCCAAATACAGTAAAGCTTTTGCCAAGGCATACTTGAGACAATAATTGAAAAGCAGCTGAAATTACTACTGTTTACTAGTCATTCATGCAGTTAATTTCTGATGAAGCTGGAAGTAGAATTTATACTCTGATTCATCTCTGTCCACTCTCAGGAGTGCCTAGGATGAGAGATGTGATGGCCGAAGCTTGGGAATAAGGGCTGAAAAATAATTTTTTGTTTTACCTTTTTCTCCCAGACTGGAGAGAGGCTCTAGTACTGCCAGGTTTTAGTATTTTACTAGTAATTCTTTGTTATTTTAAAGTCACGACTCTTAGAGACATGACTTCCATAGAGGGGATGGATTAATTTGATCTAAAAATAGCTAAGCATGAAAATACTACCAGGATAATTTTATGAAGTTTGAAATAAAACAACAAAACCAAGAATATAATGCATATTGCCTTTAAGCTATTGAAGAAGTAAGGATAACACAGATTGACTTGAGGCTGATGGCAACACTGAGGTCAGGTCTCAGTCATTCTACGGGGTCGGAATTCTGCTTCTGCTATGTCAATAGTGCTACAGTCAGGGTCTAAAGGCTTCATGTAGTTTGCGTTCTCTCCTCCCATGTTCTTGTTCTTTCACATTTATAATGGTATTGATAACTCTTACTTCTCCCTACCTTAAACTCTTTTTGAATACTCAGCTTGCTTAGAAGGGGCAAAATACTCTCCTTCTGTTGAAAAGTGCTTTAGATCTTTGCTTTCTCAGCCTTGCTTTTCTAGAAGGGAGAATTTATTTTTGGACAGGTGAGGTGGAAAGGGAGAGGGAAGCAGTTGCCAACCTCTAGCACTGGCCAAGTTAGTGGGCTAAGAAACAACTCAGGATTGCAACAAATAGGTAATTGCTTGCTGAGTATAAACGGCTAGGTTGTTTTTACAATATTTCTGCTAATTTGTTGTGCTAACCGTAATGAAGAATGGTGTTTTGTTGCCCTTCAGGTTTACATTCACATTTCACACTCAAAGGTGAATTTTACCATGGATGTCCTAGCAACCTGCAGCAGTCGTGATACACCACTTAGCATTTTCAGGCTATTAGGATGTTCTGTAAGGATTATTCCTAAGTGTTCAGACTGCCTGTCTCAAACATGGTCCCACCACCAAAAATACCACTAATTAAAACTTGTGTGAGTGGAAGTGTTATCATCAGTGTCAACTATATGGTCTTAATTTGGAAAAACCCATAAGGGTTCTAGAGCAAACTAAAACAATTAAGCAGTTCAAGACCTCATGTTATGAAGTCTTAGATAAAACTTAATCAGTGTGGCAAATTATAGGTTTGTCTACCTGGCAGTTGAAGTTAATGGTGGGTGACTTCCCAGGAAGTTTGAGTGCTGAGGTAAGAAAGAGGAGCTCCAGTGTTTCCCTTAAATATGTTTATATTATGAAGTTTTCACAAACATATTTAAGCAAAGACAGAATTTTGGCCTATGTTTCAGGTCAATATTTTGAAATTGGTTTTCCCTACCATTTCTGTTGCTTTTAATTTATTACAAATCACCTGATGTAGAATGGAGAATTAAAATACCAAGATATTTTCTTGTGCATGATATAAGGTACTAAAAATATTATACAAGATGAACACGGGGAAAAAGGGAAAATAAAGTACTTGGAAAAATGTAAGAACGCAGTATATTCTGAAGCACTTCTTACAGCATTTTATCTGTAAAATGTAGATATCTAAGGGCTAAATTTGGTATCTACCACCAAATGTAAGCTACCTGTTGATAGTATTGCTAGCTTTATGGAAATCTGAGGCTCACCTTTCTATATGCAACTTTTTTTGGCTTTCTTTGTTACCTTCACGGAAAATTTCACAGAAATAATCTAAAACCTTTTGCAGAAAATAAGGTTAGAGTTTCTTTTGAAATGTTCCTTAGGAATTTAAGATCTTTGTGTTCCGGGGGGGGGGGGGGGGGGGGGGGGGGGGGGGGGGGGGGGGGGGGGGGGGGGGGGGGGGGGGGGGGGG
>JAVSBS010020182.1:34414-53210 GCA_033124195.1 Coracias cyanogaster | reverse complement strand
GGGGAAACGGGCCGGGCTGGGGGGCGAGCAGCGCCGTGAGGCGGCCGGGGCGGGCCGGGGCGGGGGGCAGCACCGTGAGCTGAGGGCGGCGGCGGCTCCGGGGCGGGGGGCTCCCGGCGGGGCCCGCTCAGCCTTCCCGGGTGCGAGGAGACCCGTTCCCGGCCCGCCGGCGGGGTGCAGCGGGCGCGGGCAGGAGGCCGGGGCCGGGAAGCCGTGCCCGGGAGCTGCCGGCTCCGCGCCTCTCTCCGCCTTGCCCGCACGGCCGAGGTTCAGAAGGTAGTTTTTTTGGGAATAAGTTGCCTAGCAGTCGTTCCAGCGGGCTCTGCGGGGTGTGGGAGCAGCACCCTGCGCGTCCGTGCGCTGCTGGGGCTGGGAGCGCCCGGGCCGCCGGGCTCGCAGCGCCGGAGGAGCCTTCCCCGGCCCGGGGACAGCGTCCGAGGCGTGTGGGGACGCAACTGCCTCTCCCTTCTGGCCGGTCACTTTGGCCAGAGCGTTTTATGGCGTTTGGAATTTGATGGAAGGCAGTTTGTCGGGCCTGGAAATACGTGGTGATTGTCGTAGGTGGTGAGGCAGCAGAGCCTGGTTCTGCGGGGTTCTGTTTTCTCTGCTCCAGACTCATCCCAGAGGGAGCGGCTCTGGTGAGCCCGCGAAATACGGACAACATGTTCCCCGAGGAAATTAGTCACTGATGGCGCTTCTACCTAAGGATCTTGAGGAGCTGAACTGGCGGGGCTGCAGGAGCGGGTGTGCTCCCTTGCTGCAGCCTGCCCAGCCAGCAGAGCAGTATCCAGAGTTCCTGCTCAGCCACAGTAGAGAGCCCAGAGACAGTCCCCGCTGGGACTCAGGGGAAGGACAATATTTACTGTTCAGAAACATGAATAAATGCATCACGTACATGTTTCTGTAATGATTTCTTTGCCTTGCGGCCTTTGGAGTCTCCAAAGGGTTGATCAAGAGCCCGATCTTCAAATTACTCTGCAGATTTTTGCCTCTTGTCATACTCTTTGTTACAAGCAAAGCACAAAAATGTATGTTTTATTTCTTTCAGCTGCTCTATATGTTGCTGTGTATGGTTTATAACTCCGGGTGGACGTGTGCCGGGGCCCACAGTTAGGAGGCTTTTATTAATCTGGTTTATCACCTGAAAGAGAAGATCTTGTTGCTCTGCCCTCTGCGTGTATTTTCCCTCTCAGCAGAGCAGGACAGAGAAGCAGCAGCTGACTGATAGAAGCATTGCAACAGATCCTTCGTAAATAGGTGTTTTACATAAATTCTTGCCGGGGCTTGGCTAGCAGGTGTTTTCACATACCTCTGGCTAAAAATTACAGAACATAATCTGTGTCTGCTGTTTGGTTTTTGACTAATATAAAAATGAGCTCATGTGGTTTCACCTTCCTGTTGCACATTTCTGACATAGAGAAGAGTTTTCCAAGCTGGTGGATTCTTGTTGCTTAGGCCAAAAGTGCAAGTCCTTTATTAGAAAAAAAAAGCTATGGATAAAACCCCAAAGTGTCTTTCATTTCCCCCCAAATCCTCTCAACACAAATACTCTGATTAACAACATCCTTTTTGGCATATAAAATAAAATTTTAATTCTGTATGTAATTTATTACCTAAGTTAATCTTTGTTTCCCCATTTTTATTTATCCAACGGAACTTTTCTCATTTCTGTAAAAATTAATTGGGAAATGTATTTATACCTATAATGTATTTCTTTACACCTCAGTGCTTTAGGGAGTAATACTTAGCTATTAAAAAATGACATACGAATTATATTTTGCAAGTGGTCTGATGTTCTTCAGGTGAAAATAGAATGTTCTGCAGAAATTTAAAATTGATTGTGGAAAGCAGCATTTAAAACTATGTGCAGTAATAGACAGGGTTCAGTCAGATGGTGTGCTTGAAAATCCTATCTGATCAAGCCAGGCATACGAGGTTACATTTGCCCGTATTCAAGGCCTTTCTGTCCAAAAAAATTGCCGTTTATTTCCAGGTTAATGACGAAGATTTGTTTATAATGAGTAGCAAAAGAAAATTGTGAAGGAAATTAAGAGAAAATAGCAAAATTAGGTCCTGTTAAAGCCATTATTACCTGTTGAAGTCAAGAATGCAATTTGTTGTACTTAAACATCCTTTCAAGAATTATTAAACAGAAGTAGTGATGGGACTTCCTGTGAGCAGCCAGCCAGCCTTGCTGAGCGGGAGCCAGCTGTGGCTCGGAGCAGCCGCACTCCTGCGTGTCGGTTCCTGCAGAAATTTTCTGGCTGTGACTGGAAGAAACATAAGTAGCCTGGGGACCACTCCACCCTGTAATTAAATTCCAAACCGCAGGAGTGGGGGTTGGAGAACAGACTAATGAGCACACTCTTACAGCGCTGTTATCTAAAGCATTTTTCTGCGTGTGCATGTGGGGGAAAAAATTTAAGTGTGATTTATTTCTGATAAAAGGGGTTTCTGGCAAGACAGGCAAGCTGCCGGCGTAGCCCTTGTGTTGGTAAGTGGAAATATCAGTTGCCTGTCGATCCACGGGCTGAGCTGTGTACACATATTCTGTAAAAAGAATTTTTCAAGTATTACTTGCCACCAATTTGTTTTTAGGTGGTACAGCCTCATCTTTCAGACGGAGACCAAGGTTCTAATGTTGTCTCAGAGTGTGTACAGTGCTTCTTGGTCAGACTCTGACTTCATTCCAGAAGGTAAACAGAATATAGAGAGTACGGCGTTTGCACAGGACAGATTTGTGAAAGTGTGGCTGCTGTTACCTTTATCGCAGTGAGCTCTTTGCCATGGCAGGACACAGTTGCCAGTAAATCTTGCTCCATGGGAAAGAATGCAAATTACTTTCAATATTTGGTTTACTCGACATGTTCAGATTTTTTTCCTACTGGTTTCTGTTGGTGGAGAAGCTTGATTTAGCACATGATCCATTTTGTATTCCTGAGCACGTTCGGCAGAAGTGATGTGAATACCGTGAAAATACTTTTTTTTTCTGAAAATGACAAAAAAAGTAATATTAAGACAGTTGAGGTGCTCAAATGATTTCCAAGTACAGCCGTTCCCTGACAGCCATTCGTGCTCGTTCTGTGGAGGTTTTCATAGTTCTCCGTTGGTGTTGTGCTTGGTGCCATACACTCTTCATAACACAGGTAGTTTTCCACCTCAGGAATGTAGTTACGCAACTAGAGTTGGGGGGAGGAGGTGGACGCTGCGTGAGACAGTTGCTCTGTTAAATTCTGGTAAAAATGTGGAAAACCCAAGCCCTTTGTACGATCCTTTTGCAGAATGGTTCCACAGTTGTGACCATGGTTTCTCCTGGACCTGATGAATGCCCTGTACGGGTGGGACCTACATCAATATCCTTCCTTTGGGCCTTGTAGAAAAACGGTGCAAAACAAGAGGCCACGCGTCCTCGCTGCTTGTGGTGTCCTAGGTTAGAAAGAGACATGTACAAAAGCACATGGCTTTTGGAGCATTTAATCCACACTTTGAGGGATTAGTTTTGTTCTCTGCTCTCCAGTGGTTATTCATGTGGGACTTAGTGCCTGAATCCTCCGCTTGCCAGCATCCCTTTGTTAAAATAAGTTAAAACGTGCAAGACAGCGTAGAGATGTGTTACTACTGAAGACTTTTATCTGGAATGAATGCATGTATCTGCTGTTGTAAAGAGCTCCTGTCAGACAGGAAATCTGTGGTGCAGTACCAAGGTTTAATCCGTGGGAGTTCAGCTACAGCTCACCTTCGTAGCGCACGTTAGAGATGCTTAGGGAGCGCAGAGATTGGTTGTACACGTCAACACTGAATTGGCAAGCTGAGATTGACGGCGTTAGAGGTCTGTCTGGTTGCTCCTTTGTCTGGAGTATGTAGTCCAAATGCCGTTTTTAATGATGATGTTATAAATCCAGCGAACTTCCTTAACTTTTTTTACAGGTGAGAATTGTTTTTTACCTTCCTGGGATCGACATGATGTAAGGAGTAATTTCAGCCTCTTGATTCTGGACCATGTTTTGGTTCATGGGCTTAAGATATTGGGTCTGGATGAACACACCTTTTTTTAGAGGTAGCTGCATTTGTTGCCAAAAGCACATGAATGTGTTAAGTGTGCAGATTTAATTAAAACAATAGTGGCCTTGTAGCAGAAATTCAGCAATATGTGAAAATGATTTTTAGGTTCTTCAGATGGTCCTGCTCAGAGCTGGGTCACATCTTACCGACGGATGGGCATCTGTTGTAGATCTTGACTGAAGAGAGCTGGTGGAAAGAGCAGAACGTGGTGTTGTACAGTGGCACGGACCGACTTCACAGACCTGCTGCGGCCAGAGCGATGGATTGTGTTTGTTGATGCTGGTTGTAAATGGGCTGTTTATGTCTGCTTTGAGCACTGACAGTAAGATCTGCCAGGCTTAATCTTACAGTTTACAGTGAAGTGAAAAAAAGGTTATTCATATGTTTATTTAACTGTGGCACTTGAAGTTTTTCTTCCCGTTGACAATTCTAAATATTTGGAATAGATTACTTTAAAATCAGACTGATTCACTAGAGGCAATTTTGACCTGAATACACAAATAACTTACTTTGATACGAATTTATAAGGCACAGCTGAAAAGAAAAATCAAGCTAATTTCTGTGCTGATGTTGGAGTCCTCATAAAAACTTTAAAAACCAGCAAGAATCTATGAGTTACTTTTTTTTTCCCTCTCAGTTTGGTAGTAGGAACAGCTACAGGGTTTCTGATGAAAGCTGCTACCTGTTCATTTTATGGTCCAAGACAATGTCTTTTAATGATAAATGCACTATTTCCTCAGAATCTGAAATCACATCACCCGTGCTCCTTGATAATATTTGGTGGTTAATATGGTGCTTAAAATGTGGTGCTTAAAAAAATCTGAGGATGAAAGCAAATCTAGCATAAAATCGTTTTGAGGACATGTTTGGTTTACAGGATGTGATCCAGTTCCCTCCCTTGTCGGGTTTTCTGAGTTAGGATAGAAGCTACGTTTTTTTACTTGGCCATAAAGTGTCAGCAGAGAAAGCTTTAAGCATGACTATGCTGACCCTAGAAGTGTTTCCAAGAAGGAAGGTTTCCTTTAAGGAAATATTGAAGAAACTTACTGTAAAGGGCTATCTGAACACAAAAGGTGCACTGAATTTAGGTGTATGATTTCTAAATTACTTAAGAAAATCGATGACAGCCTTGCTATACACACTAGTGTGTTGATATAGAATTGGGTATATTTGACTGATGCACACTTCTAAGCTAATAAATGAATAACGTGCATGCAGAGAATTGCATTAGTTTAATTAAATTTGTCTTAAATTAATCCTTTAGTCTTAGTGTCAAATGCAAAGTCCAGGAGTATTTATGCGTTAACGCGTGACAGCTGTCACGCATCTGTCTCACGATAGGAGCTGAAAATACAATTGCTTTATGCATGAACCATCGGGAAAGGATATCAGCATATTTTTAGAAAGATCCATGTAGAATAGATACGGGTGTTAATTAAGAATGCTACAATGAAGACTTTTTCTGGAACCATCTGAAAGGGTGTTGTCTTTACCGATGGTGTGAGTTGCTCAAAGAAAAATGAGCAGTAGGTTCAATGTTATAGTTTTTGTGAGCTACTGTAATCAACATCTAAAAGATGGTCTGCCTGACCATCTTGACCCCGTAACTTGTAAATAGGTGACAGGAAGCAGAGCCCTCTGCCTCAGTTGATGAACGCGTCCAACTTCAAACAGGTTTGAGAAGCTCTGTAAAGCTTGCCCTTTCCAGCTTTTGACTGTTCACCCCTCCAAATCGCATTGGAAGAGTCGGTGGTTAGGCCTTGGCTGTTTCCTGTTCGGATGCTTTGGATAAAGTTGAAAATTGGTTTTACCCATAATTCCGTCCCTTTGATTAAGGAGGTTATTACAGGACAAGAGCTTCTTTGTAGCAGCATATTTAGTGCTATGGGGCCTAGCGTGACTAGCAGATACAAATTGTATGGAAGCAATTAAATCCGAAGGCAATGGTCACGTGGGCTGGGTTTCAACATACAGACTTGTGGCGTTTTCCCCCTTCATTTTAGAGAGAGGGAGAGAGGTGGGTGTGATGTGGGGTGGAGGTTTTTAATGGTTTGGGGATTTTTTTTTTTTTACTTTGATTAAATCAAAGTCCAGACCTTGCATGAATGCGAGTGCCTGACTGTTGGGTGAGCTCTTCAGGAATGTGGGACTTGGGAACGTTGCACTGTGCTGCACTATTCCCTACCTGTGGCTGTTTGTAAGGTGGATATGACTGAGGCTACAGCGAGGGGACAGATACAGGCTTGCTTAGAGATCTGAACAGAATGTACTGTGTTAAAACCGGAATAATTGCTTAGAGCGTCACCACAGATTACTACCGCATACGGGAGGTGTGGAAGAGGAGTTAACTGTCTCGCGGGTCTCGTGGCTAATAGCAGGCACACGGCACTTGCAGCAGAAGCACAGCAGTAGTAGAGCTGCAAGTCCAAACAGCTTTTCCTGCTGTCTCTTGTTTGTCCGTCCGTAGCCTGGGCAACATTGCTTGCCCCTCACCGTCTTCTTGGTCAGGATGCGCCATTTTGATCACTGGGTATTGATCTGTCCCTAATCCTTTTCGGGTTCAATATTCTGACAGTCTTTCAGGTTTGGGAGTGAAAGGACACTTCCATGGTACGTTTGAGTTTTTCCCTGTACCACAAGTAATCTTTTTTTCTACCTGTGATCGATTTTCCTGGTCTATCTACTGTTGGTGTTTTTACTAGATGTTCTACGTTCCTATTTTTAAATGGTTGATTGGTGAGCAATGGTTGAAGCACCACAAAATGAAGTGACAGTCTTCTGTCAAATTCCTAAAGGTTCTATTGGAGTGTATTGTGTTAAGAACTGATCAGCATCTGTCCTTGTCCGTGAGGAATTTCTGTGTATCAAAGCAGATCGTATACAGGAATAAATACTAAATTTTTGCTGTGTGGAAGCTGTTTCTTACAATGTAAGCTTTTGCAGTGTTGCCATTCCAAGTGGCAAAGTGCGAAGCTTGTGTTTCCGTAAGGCAGTTCAGACTTTAACCACCAGGATATCATAGTGCAGTCTTGGTGATTCTTGAGTTCAGGATCCCTGGAGAGGACTGCAGATTGCTCTTCTCCTGTGGGCTTGTTTACAAAACTAACTATAGATTGTACAAACTACAGCAACACCCCAAACTCATCTGGAGGTAGAACAGCATTTTTCAGAGGAGCAGACTTCACAGCTGTAAGAGGAAAGCACCTTGCCCAGCTGGCATTTGTTTGACATATTTCAAAGGCCTCTTTACCTGATAAATAATTTGCGCGGTGTGGGTTTGGAGTCTTCTTTTTTAAAAAGGAAGAGAAAAAAGAACAAAACCAAACCATTTTGTGTCATTTGTTTGCCTAAGCAGCCTTTTGTAGATAGTAAGGTGGAAATGCCAGTGTGGTTTTCAGAATTTTCTAAAAATATCATATTGTCAAAAGCTTCAAAAATAGAAGCGGTTACCCCTTGAGAAAGGCTTAGTTGGACAGTTTGGACAGAAGTAGCTTTTCTAATGTAACTTCCCTTCTGTGTGTTCCGTTGGAGCCAGGTAGGCGGTTGCATCGTGTGGATACACTTCTCTGCAGGCTCTTGCCCGTGCTGTCCTCACCTGGGTTCGGTGCCTGCGGGCTCAAAGCGGGCTTTGCGTCGGGAAAGGAGCACAGCCGGCCCTCTGCGGCCATCGCTGTACTGCCTGCTGGGGAATGTAGTAAAAGGTCAGCATTTTCCAGCTTACAAGAGCAGAATTTACTGTGGGAGTTCTTCACAAAAGGTTGTGGGTTTTTTTTACTTCACATTTGGTTTTGACACTTTATTTTCCTAGTCATGTTTGTCATTTTACTCATTCTGATATATATATTTAAACAGCAATGTAAGTGCTTCTGCCTTGAGAGGTTAGGAAAAAATAGTTTTTTTGCAAATGCATATGGCTTGATTGCGTAGCACGTCAAAAATGAGGATTTGGTGTGATGGGAAGCTACTGTGGAAGTTGTGGGCCAGCTTTTACTGTTGAATAAATGTGTGTCCGTGCAATCTCCAAGTCCTCTAGCTGACATGGCAGCCTTGCTAGCTGGAGGGATGGAGTGATGCCAGTGACTCTGGCCATCTCCTGATACTGCAGAGGTGCCTTAGCTGGGGCTTGGACCAGATGTGCTTGGCACTTGATGCTAATTAGAATAACTCAGACGACATGATGAATAAGCCGATTTTTGTTCTTTGATGCCTCCATTTGTCTGGCCTAATATCTTGCCCCTCTACAGTGTGTACTGAGTGCTACTACGTGTGTATAATGAGAATATTACAATAGGAATACCGATTTGTAGGCTTCTATTTCTATTTGTCTACTGTAATTCGGTGTACAGTAACTTCACAAATAACTTTGCAGTTCTAGTGCATACGTTGTAAAGCAGAGGATAGCTCTTGGTATTCACCATGCCAATATTCACCCATATCTATGGAGAAATGTTGTTTTAATCAGTCGTCTGCAGTGACTGAATGATTCACATTATGATGTTTATTTTCTTTCCATGGTAGGCTTACTCTGAGGACAGAGGGATGATCTAACTTCAATTTCTTACGTTCTATTTAATTATATCAACAGGTAGATCTACCATCTCTTGTGAATTATTTGACAGAAACAGGCTTGCCATGACCTTCCGCTGCCCAACGTTTGGGTGAAGTTTCATGCTGCTGTGGCAGGTCACCGTTCTGTGCTGCAGCGTGGAACTGTACGAACAGTCTATGGCTCCAGAAGTGATTTCAGGTCCTCCGCATTCCACAGGGCAACCCCAGCGTGGTCTGGGGTTGTGCTGGATAAAAGGAGTAACCTTATTCGTGTCCAATGATTTGCTTTGAAAAAAACTACCTCAGATCCAAGAGACCCACTAGATTATCACATGGAGACTCTTGTGTTGATTTTCTTGTCAAATAATTGCCAAAACTCAGGCATTAGAATTTATTCCGGTAATTGGAGCAGTGTATTTCTAGTCAAATACTTCTCAAAACTTCCATTAAATTTTGAGGGTTTGACATGCTGTTTTTTAGCAATTATCACGGATCTTTCTTTCAACAAAGAGTAGCCCATTAAAAGGTGAAAGAGTAGGATAAGTTTGCACATAAAACAAAGGGGGATGCAACTAAGACACGGGAGCACTGTCAATTTCCATTTTGTGCTGCTTTTCCTGTAGATAGAGACATATGTTTGCATTTATTTGAGTAGCTTTGTTTTACTAAAATCGTGTCTTTTGCTGAGGATATTGTCTCATAAACATTTCCTTTTTCTGTCAGGATGGCCTCTAGTAGAACAATATTTTCAGTAGTCTTTTTATCTTGGAGAAACAAATGTCTGATTCATTCTTCTAGGAAAAACAGGAAGGTATAAGGAAGATAGAGTGAAAAAAATTCATACTATTACTTACAGTTTCATTTATAAAGGTATAAAGCAAACTGGTGGTAAGTCTTCGTGGGATACTGAGGAAATATTAGAGTTTTGCTATTTTCCTCATGTTATCTGAACTGCACGTGAAGAACAATTTAAGATGAGCTTGTTAAAAAAAAAAAGTAAATGACCTACACATATGAGAAGCTCAAGTTAAAGCAGCTGACCATCCAGTCTGTGCACCTCTGTGAGCTCTGTTCTCTGCCACGATGTTCAGTTCTGGTGCTGCGCTGTGGCTGGGACAGACCCCGACGGCAACCAAGCGCTCCTCAAAGCAAGAGAGAACACTGAATGGGAATTCTGAGTTGAAAGTTCTTTCTGGCCTGTATAGGTTTGAGATTTTTTTTTTTTTTAATTGAATTACGTGATTGATGGGTAAAATGTTCCAATTTTAGCAGGCTGAAAAAACCCTGCATATTAATGCTCACATTACTAAGTGTGGCTCTTTTTGCTATAGAAGTGATTAATCCTACAGGCAGATTCTTCCCAGATCTGCATACAGATGTGTTATTCTGGCCTTCCTGTGTGCCGGGAATACTTAGGCACGTTTTGCACCTTCCAAAAGCAGAACGACTGCGTGCTGAAAAGGGAGTATGAAAAATCCCATTCCACAATAACCACTGCGGTCGGATGATGGTTCTAGGTCTGTGCAATCCCGCGCAACGACTCCGTGATGAGGTGTCGATACCTGGGTGTATCCCTGGTGCTTGTACTTACCTCGCTGTGCATAACCTGGTCCTCGGCTCTGGTACCTTTGTCGCTGTTCTTTTTTCCTGGGGCAGTCGTCCTTACTGCTGCAGCGTGTGTTGGTGAGGAAGTGTTCCCTCAACACAAGCAGCGTTAAAGATTAGGCCGTCATGTTTCAATACCATGACAGTGGAAGGAAGCTTAGAAACCTGCCAGGAATGCGTCCTGAGAAAAATAAAAGTCAAGTCAAAAAAATACATGATTCTCATGCTTTTGCCCCCTGACAGATACCAGATGAGCTCCCTAAGAACTATAATGAAGTAGCTGCGTTGAAAACATGGGAAATTTGGCTTTCACTTTGGCAGATAAATAAAACACACTGTGGAAAGATTGTCTTGACCATGTTTAAAGAGCGCTTGCAAGACACAGAACCATCAGAAGTTCATCTGACCCCGTGTAGCAGAGTTCTCTGCCTTTGAGGTAGTGCTGGGAGAAACGATAGGTTTGTATCTGAATGAGCAGCGGTGCCACTTGGTTCACAGCCTTTGCAGAATCATTGCACAAAACAATTCAGATATATTTGATAGTTTGTTACTGCCAACAACCTGATTGGCTGATAACAGCTTAGGTCTCTTGGTCCCACGCTCCAAAATATTTGGCACCTGAGAGCAAATCGGAGAGATTTATAAGATCAGAGCTGATCCCGATCTGGAGGGATTTTTTTGCTTTGTAGAAAGAGGAAAGAGAAGTGTAAGTACTCATCAGAAACTGTTCACCTAGCTGCTTACAAACAGACAAAAGTAAGATGGTGCTACATCATTTGGGGGATAAGGAATTGATTTCCGTAGCTGCTGGAGAACACTCTAGCTGTTGGGAAGGTTTTATGTGGCAGGAGTTTGGCCAAGCTCCTCCCCTCCCCCCCCATTCCTTTCTGCTGATGCCAGGTGGGACTGTGGAAGTGGGTTTAGTTTTGCTGAATTGAACAGGCATGTTAGCATGTGTGACACAGGGTCTTGTTTTTAGGTACATCACAGCTGCCAAAAAGAAAGGGACCTCTGTCATGCAAGATACAGAGAGAACATCATGTGTTGTGACAACTATTTCCTTCAGGAACATCTGTGAATCTCTCTTGTTCTGGGAATAACCACCGTTATTTCTCTGACCACAAAGCTGTAGCTGCATGGTTGGACTGAAATTCAGATTTCTGCCAAAGACACCATGCTCTTGCTGGGGTTTTGTAGTTGGATGCCTCTCCCAGAACTAGCCCTTGAAGCTGGTGCCCCTCGGCGAGGCACACGGCGGTTCCCCTCCGCTTAGGCAGTGCTTTGCGCACCGTGGATCTCACAGCTAACTGCCTGCTCCCCGCTACAGCAGTGAGTGAGTTTTGCAGCCATGGCCGTGCAAAAGTCATTGAAATTTAATTTTCCTTGCTGCAGGGTGTAGTGAATAACTCTTACTGATCTTCAGATGATAAATTACCAGATAAATTTTTAAATAGGACTACTTTATTCCTCTCCTCTGAACTCAGCATGCCAATAGAGCATTGCAGATCTTTGTGAAGATGACAGAGCTCCTTGCAGGTCATCTCTTAATTTGCCTGCTCACAAAGTATCTTTTGCCTCCTGGTAGTTTATTTTTGGTCGAGGGTTCGTTTTCATTTACTGTTGCATTGAATTTGGATACTACAAGTTCTTTGCTGTTTTTTAAAAGACCGTCAAGGATTTTAAGGCTTTGAACTCAAATATAGTCTATCAAAAATATTTATGATGTGAAATTGTAAAGGAGTGCAACAAAGGTGGTGAGAAGAGTAGAGGACATGGGTTGTGAGGAGCAGCTAAGGTACTAGGGTTGTTCTGCTTGGAGAAAAGGAGACTGAGGGGTGAGGTCCTTGCTGTCTGCTGCTTCCTCAGAGAGGGGGTTGCTGATCTCTTCTCCCTGGTGACTGGTAATAGGATGCAAGGGGATAGCTTAAAGCTGTGTCATGGCAGGTTCAGGTGGGATACTGGGAAGAAGCTCTTCACTGAGAGGGTGGTCAGGCACTGGAACAAGCTCCCCGGGACAATGGTCACGGCATCGAGCCCGCTGTTGTTCAAGAAGCATTTGGATAGCTCTCAGCTACTTGGTTTAACTTTCAGGTTTCCTTGTATGGAGTCAGGAGTTGGACTTGATTATCCCTGTGGGTCCCTTCCAACTCTGGATATTCCAGGTTTCTATTAAATAATTCCATTTCTATTTAATAAGAAGTCCAGCTGAAATACAGGGAGACTGTTTTCCAGGTAAGAAGCTGGTCTAAAATATTATATACCTACTAGATATTAAAGATCAGATTTTACATACCAGATTTTAAATGGTTTATTAGGAAGTTTTACAGCATTCTAGACACTGCCCTTTTAATGTGGCTTTTTTTTTTTTCAGTCAGTGTCAGCATTTTTCATACCTATAGTGCAACATTCTAATTGTAAAAAATAGCCATGCCTTTTCTGAGAAGCCTCTTTCTCTTCCCTCCACCCCAAAACTGTATTTTTTTTTAGCCAGGTTTAATGTGTAGGTTGAACGTCACCTGACTGTTCACTGTCTTTTGCATTACTAAATAAATAGGCTTTGGCCCTGCATCTGGACCGCTTATAGTGCAGTTAGTACGTGCTGCTTCATTGTAACAACATTACTCCTTTTAATTATTCCTTTGAAATGTACAGCACCTCTCATCACTTGTACCAGTAACCCCCGCACACGTGTGCGCCCGCGCTTCTCACTGAGCCGCGCCGCCCCTCGTCAGTCGGGGAGATGCACCTACGTTGTTATGTGTCTGGTAGTTTTACGGGTTATTCTCAGCTTAAGAGAAGTCTTCCTTGTCCACGTTTGTACTTCAGTTTTAAAAAGACAGGTTTCCTTTCCAACAGGCTCTGTTGGATCGGGATATGACGGCAGTGTCAGAACTGACAGCAGCTCCTTACGTTCAGCTAAATCTTGCTGGAAGTTCTGGCCTCCTTTTTAAATTCTCAACTTACATACAGAGAGCACCAATGCAGAACTGTCACCCTTCCTAGCTGAGGTCAGCTGTCAGCTACCAGACATTGTTTCTTTATTTTGGAAAGGTTTTGTTTGGGCAAAGACTTGGTCTTTTAACCAGATCCTGCTTTCCGTCTGTTTTTCATGGCAAACGATCACATTTCCCAGCCATTTGCAAACAGTGACTGTCTGGCAGGATTTCCTGGATACACAGTAGTTTGAGATTGTAAAAGGCCAGTTTTCTGAACTCGAGTGATTAGCGTGGTTATTTGTACTGCCTTTTCTTCCATGGGAACTAATCAGCTCATCGTATGGAAGGTAGAAATAGGGTCCAAGAAAAATTCATCTGCTAGCTAATCACCTCCACCATGAATCAGAAAGACAGAAGAAATTCAAATAGGACATCTCCTGACCTTTGTGTACTAAAACTTTCTGAAGAGCTGAAACCAATATTTTGGGAGTCAAAGTTCTGTAAGAAACTCCTGAAAAAGTTATGTATAACCTGATGGAGGTACTTGCTGAGGACCTGGCAGCACATAAGTGATGAGTTAAAGCTGTGAGCCCAAGGCAGTGGATAACCAGTGCTGACTGTGAGGAGAGCCGTTTCTTTATTAAACTTTTGTTTTAATATTACAAGCTGACCTTCAAAATTAAAAGCAAGAGGGTAATAATAAAAAGATGTAAACCCACAGATGCTATGAGAAATTCAACCAGTTTTGTTTCCTGTGAGTCAGTGCACTGGAAGAAGTGGTGGGATTTTTCTCGTGTGCCATGGAAGAGATTGAATCCTTTGAAATGTCCCCATGTTCTGAGGGAACCCCCTAAATGGGTAATATGAAATAGTAGAGAAGATGTTTATGTTGATGGGAGACAGATTTTTGTCATTATTTTTATAGAACCCACCGGATGTTTCTTCAGGTCCTGAAAGTGAGGTTGTTTTCAGACACTTGAGTTTGAAAGAATGCTGCTTATTATTACATAAATCACTGAAAGAAGAGCAGGGACCGAAAGACAGAGTTGGGTGGTTAGACGAGCAGCATGAAGCACTGATTCTTTCCTATCCCTCCGAGCAATTCCATCCTCACTGTACAGGCATCACTCCCAGTGAAACCAGCAGAAGCTTTGCTTTCACAAGGAGCAATCCCGTGGTGCCACTGAGAGTTGTCCTTTTCCAGTGTCTGCTCCTTCCGTTAAATACATCTGCAAAGGAAGTGTGATGCGTTGCAGCACTGGCAGGCTTGTAAAACATAAGCACTTGCGTTTAACACTCACAGAGTTGTTCCTGACAATTTTTCATTAACAAAAAAGTTTTCTAAAATACTAAGAGATTTGAGGGGCTTGAAGTTTGCAGTAATTCTAGCTACCTCATCGCTGCTGTTGTGGTAGATAAATATGCATCTAAACTAATTTTATGCACCTGAATAGTTACATCTGTGATACAATGGATGAAGCTTGTTGCCTGCACATTATTTTTAATTGCTTATATTGTAACTAAATCACAGGAGAAAATGCCTTTGCCAAAGTAATTTTGGTAAACTAGTTAAAGTCTTACTGAAGAAGATGTAAATCTTGGTCTGAAGAATTAGGGATTTGGGGCTTAGAGGAAAACCCCAAAATACAATTTAGGATCTAGTTTGGCTCTGCACGACCATTGTGCTGTAGCTGTTGGCATTCACATTAAAATAAAAAGATCTGTTCCTGTAAAGTTCAGAGAGCAGAAGCTATTTTGACTTTTTCTTGGAGCTTAATAAACGTACGGACCTGAAAGCTGAAGTTGTGAGAACGGTGTCTGAGGGAGAGTTCAGTACCAGGAGCTGCTTTGCACAAACGTGTGTGTTTTGAGCCAGAGTGCTCAGTGTCCAGGGAAGGAGAATCGTCTGCTTGGGAAATATGTTCCCCAAGCCAATGCATGTTATCATTTGGAAACTCTGACCGAGCAGAACTGGAAAAAGAGAGCTTGTTCTAGGAAAAAGTTAGAACAACTGCTGTGCTTTTGTGGGAAGAAATTCTAGAGACTGCGGTAACACCATTTTGCTGTCTTTTTAAGAAATGCTGGTCCCTGTGTGATATCACAGCCAGCAGATAGACAGGACTGTAGATGTGCCTGCTTTTGGAGTAGAAAATTATTTATTTCTGCATCAAAAACCTTTTACAAAAGTGTGCTTGAATATATTGCAATGATCTGAAGCTCTTGACAGTTATTCTTCAAATTACAAAGAGAAAACAGTACATGACAATTAGTTAAATAGCACAAATAGCAGATTTTTATGTATTATGATAATGATTTCAACCCTATTAATTCTCTGATCAAAAGGGCACCAGCACTAGGGAAAAAAAAAAAATCCCATTTTTGATGCACATCTAAAATGTACAATGTACTCTGGAAACATTAACGGTGATTTTCTGTCAGACTTCAAAAGTAAAGCATGAAATTAAAATCTAAACTGCGGAAGAGAATTCTGGGACCAAATTCTGCAGTATTATATATTTCTCTGCCTCTGGCCAGTGCAGCGGGATACAACTTGAAAGGAGAATTTTTCTACAACTTTATAGTGATTTTATCTCCTGTTTTGCGCTGGGTTATTTGTCTGTCCTCCTATCAGTGCTTGCCTGAGAAGATTTTTATTGTTTCCCTATAAGGGGATTCAGTGTAGTTGAAGGGGGGGTTTCTGGTTTGTTTTATTGATTTTTTCTTTTTTTTTTTTTTTTTTAAACTGGAATGCAGAGTATGTTAAAATAATAACAGTTTGTCTAGAAATGCCATCTTGGTAGTCAAAGAATATTTACTAAATTGGGCTGTTTTTTCCTTTCTTGTTACAAGACAGCACCATTTTATATTTCATGTATACAAACCCTGATTGTTTATAAATATGGTCACTTTTGATGTGGCTTTTATATTGGTAAATAGAGGCATTCACAGAAAAACCCGATTATAGCCCCCTAGCTCAGTGGAGGACAGTTAATTGTTTTTCATTCTCTAACCTATTTAAAACTTCTGTAGCTTCATTAATCTGAAAATGTCCTGTATCTCTCGGAAGGGAATATTTTGTCTTCAGATTATTACATTTTCAAAAAAAAATAAAGATGGTTTTTAACAGAATTGTTAATATGTCTCTTTAAATATGAGTGCTGCAGGCACTCAAATAAACAAATGCATAAATGCCATTATTTATTGTATACATTAAAAAATCCCATAAGAATGTTCTATATAATAGTTTCATTCAGTACCTTTTTTTTCTTTCTCTCAGGAATTGGGATTTCATCCAAATTCTAAAGGTTAAGTTGTCAATAGAACTCAAAGGGTGTTTTGTTTCCATTTGTATAACTAGTTTAATGTTTTTTAAGTCGTCAGCCTATACCAACAATGGAATCAGTCAGTTCCAGGGAAGCTTAGCGGGACATTCTTAAAGTTCTCTTCACAGTAGCAAATAGTGCTGAAACTAATTCAGGAAAAGAGCAACTCTTTTCACGGAAGAAGTTATTTTAATTAGTACTTAGCATAGGGTAATAAATATTCAAATACTTATGTAATGTTCCAGCTTCAAGATTAGAAATTACGATGAACATGCAGTAGGAGAACAAAGTCCATGGTTCAATCAGTTTAATAATTACATTGTGTCTCCTTGTTAAAGCTTCATGAAATTTTCATGAAACATTATCAGTGTCTGAGGAAAGCAAGTGCCATGAATTTTATTAGCGAACTGTGCAGGTTGAAATGCTGTAGACCGTCACTGGAACCTACTACAGCAATGAATAGTTGACCTACTGAATGTTATTTATTAATTTTTGCACTTTTAAAGGAGAAGCGATGGAGTGATACTGGGGTTTATGTGCTTTTAGTGATATAGTGAATGATAAAATCTTATTCTTTCCAACTGTTGAAATGAACAGTGTAACTGAAATCAATAGCATGGAGCTTTAAGCTCTTCTGCCTAAGAGATGATTTCTTGTCATGTGTCTGTGCTGTGCGCACCATCTCTTGCAAACTATTATTTGTGTTCTGGCTTTGAATGATGCAAGCTTTTGTGTTTTCCGGGTTAACAGTGAGTAATGTCAGCAGATAATTAAAATGCTGAAGCTAGAAAATAATACTTAGCAGCTGTTCTGGCTGCCTACCACCAGTTGTTTCAAGGATGTCTTAGGGGCCACCCGGAGTGCTTTGCAGCAGCTGTAAGTGTGGACGAGCTGCTCTGGCTTGCTCTGAAGTGCCAGTGAGTGCTTTGAGAGCACCCTAAGAATAGGCAAATGTCTTCCAGTTAAGACAGCAAAGTTGTAAAAGTTCTTCGTACTAAAAATCTAGTAAAGCATGTGTCATTGATGTCTATTTTGGGGATAAAATGAAAATGTCACTGTAGATTTCCATTCATCTTTCCCATTTGTCCCTCCTCTGTCAGAAATCACTAGACCACAACTGAATACGAAATAGCCTGAAATGAACCCGGCCATCTCACAGTTGGAGCAGTTCTGGCTACAGGGTGCTGCCGAAAGGAGTGGCCTGGCCCTGCCCTCCTCCTTCCAAACCTCATCCTCCTCCTCCGTTTTGTTTCGACTGGCCGTCCCGGGGCAGCAGGGTCAGTCGGATCAGTCCGTTCATTTAGCCGAAACCGTCAGCAAGGTTTGTTTCCATAGCTTCAACAAGTTGACCAAGGTGTTCATTAATTTCACCTTCCACCCCAGGACTGCTGGGAAGTGGTGAGAGCGTGCTGTGCCCCGGGCCACCCCTCTCGTGGAACCACAGAGATACTCCGTTAGCCAAGGGTAGTCTACCTGCTTTTGGTTTTTTGATGCAATCTACCAGGATTGAATTGTGACCTTAAACTGCCTCATGTATTATTTGTGATTTAGAACCACAGAGAAATAGAAAAGACTTTAAATCTGGATTTTTTTTCTATTTGCAACAGCTCAAGTGTCCCATGGTGTGCCGCAGAGGCTTGGAAAGATCAAGAAGCACCAATATGTTAGTCAGGTCACCTGTGCTAAATAGCAGGAAACACTGCAACCGTCTGATGTTTTTCCTACCTCAAAGCATTGTTCCATGAAAGGAGAATCTTACCCACGTTTACCAGTGCTCTGTTCCATGTGCCTGCAGCATGGCCCTGGACATCGGCCAGTGCCAGACAAGTGCTCTGTGTCTGTACTTAGCCAACCATACACTCGCTAGTAGTCTAACCCATTCTGTCTAGGTCCTGCTGTAGGATCATCACTGTGCTTTTTGAAAAGAACTCATTATTTCTCACATATCTTCTCAGGGGGATGGGACCCATCTAAAACTAAATGTGCGTTGCACTTGTGTGAGAAAGAAGGTAATAGCATTCTTCTTGGAGTACCTGGGAGACAACCAGGCCTGTCAACTTCTCTTTGTATGATGTTGGAAAAAGTCAGGCTCATGGACAAATACTTGTTTTGCAGATGGTACTCATCTTTAACGTGGTGGTTATAGGTGGTAAAGCTACAGCAGAAGGACGAGATACGCGTTGTCTGTGGGCAATGCCATTTTTACCCATTACTTGCTGAAAAATACTTTTGTGAATTACTGTGTCTTTACAAGATAGCCTAAAGAAAGGCTCTACGCCTTTATGTTCGGTTCATCTGTTTTAGCACTCTCTGTATGACCAT
>JAVSBS010020182.1:7785-34404 GCA_033124195.1 Coracias cyanogaster | reverse complement strand
GATTTTTATCTCCATTAACTGCATGAAAAGGTGTGTGTGTTTGAGGGCGCCTTCCAGCCTGCACTGACACCCTCACTTCCTAGCCCCCTGATTTCTAAATGTCAGGCACAGTGGTAGCTGAAGTCACTGAACGCTGTGTTTTGAACACAAAAGCAGTGCCTGTGTTGTGAGGTCAAGGCCTAGATGTTTCAAAGTGCTCCCTGAAGTTACTAGATACTTCCAAATACATTGCACTCCCCATCTGTGAAATGGGGACAGCCTTGCAAAGCGGAATGGAAGCTCTGAAGCTTACTGTGATGATTTATGCACTATCTTTTAAAGGCAGTTTGTTACCTCTGTCACTAGTACAAAGTTTGAGAATTTTGCAGTAAATACAGGAAGAAGCTGAATGCTAGATAAAGAAAATACTTAATAGCACATCAGTAACTGAGCCCGTGAATAGTCAAAAACACTTAGTAAGTAAAGCAGGCCGTCTCTGGGTAAATAGTGTGTGATTAGAAAACTAAGAATGGTATCTCAGTGCACAACCATGAGAGGACTGAGAGAAGCTAACTCCGAGTATGTTGTTTTGGTTCATTGTGTTAAACTTTTCACATTCCTTTTTTTGTGTGCAATGTAAGCATAAGCTAAGAGAAAGGACTAAGACAACTGCAGACCTAATGAAACTGATGCTTTGTCTGCACAGTCTGGCATGTAAACTGTCTATGCCAATAAAGATTTTTCTCCAAACATGTTCTGTGTGGGCTCATGCCAGAGCGAAGCTCATTGTCTTTAACAAGATGTGATTCAGATCATAATTTAACTCAGTCCCATTTCCACTTAAGTTGGCATTTAACAGAGCTGTAAACAAGTGGCAAGCCATAAAAATTCAGCTATCCTACTGAAATTATTGCATGATCTTCAAGCTTTCTGTGTTTAAGAGAAGTGACTGTCTCTTACGTGTTGGGAAGGTAGTTCACACGTTGTGGGAACTGTTGCAGTCTGCTTTCTGAGTTGTAGTTACCAAATGCACAGGTGGGTGCATGGTGTTGGGACATGGGGCTGCAGTGCCTGTGAAGCCTTCTCATGTTGTGGCGAGGGGCAGAACTTGGTTCCTGTCATGTTCCAGTCGGTGGTGAGAGAAGGGAAAAAGAAGCGTGGCAAAGGAAGAGGACTCCAGCTGCATGCTACAGACAGAACAGAGTATTCTTGCACAGTCCTTGACCCACGTCCTGCTCTTCTTTCGTGCATGTAAGGGCCACGGAGAAGACAGTATTTGCAAAGAAATAAAAATAATGTATATATAAATTGCAATATATCCAATACTAAAGGCTTGTCTGTTGAAACTAAAGCTGCTTCAAGTTGAGAACTAATTAACCCATTCATGTTTTGTTAAGAAGAGTGCTTGATGGAGGATTCTTAGAAAAGAAGCAGTGACAATTTATCTTCTGATATCCAAGGCAGCACACAGCACATATACTTTTCTTATGAGAGAATCTAAGATGTTTCTCACATTCTTTTTTTTAATTGGACAATATATCCCTTCCCCTGTCAGGATTAGAAAGATGGCAGCGATAACTGCAGTGGATCCCCAGGTCTGCAGAGCCAGCAGGTGTTGGTGTGAGGTGCCCGTGGTAAGACTTTGGGCAGGAACAGTGCTGGGGGTGACAGGCTGCGTATGGTCTGGCAAGGAAGAATTCTGCTAGTTGTTGTGGCAACCCCGGCTGCCATGAGCTGCTGTAAAATATCGCTTAATTACAGATTTTCCTTGATCCTCTTCTTCCACTCCAGAGATTCCTGTCCCCACCCGTGGCCAAACTGACCCCGCTAAGGCAAGGCAGTCGTGGTGGTGTTACGGGGCACTGCTGCCGCTCTGGTCCTTAGGGAACTGTTGGTGTTTCTGTAGTGAACGGAGAGTTTGGAGGTTTCTAAATATGCTGATAAAGGTAACTGCTGTTGGTAAGCATTTTAAGATACTAATTTGTTACTTATTTTTTTACCCAAAACAGTGTTGTTTTTTTTTTTTTTTTTGTACACAGTGGTGCTCACCCTTCTCTTGAAGTTTCCTGGGAACAGCCACTGGGCCTGGAAATCATTTTGAAGTGCGAGGGAAATGAGTTCAAAGCTTTTAGGAAGAAAAAAAAAAGGGCTATTTTTATATGCACAGTAGTTGTTTTCATCCTCATTGTTGCACAGGACTAAGTACTTGTGGAAAAAATGAACATGAATTTTTCTTTGTTTCCACTAGTCGTCTCTGGACCATGCTGAACTGGTGGTCCCAGTCAAAGCGAGCTGCTCGGGTGGGTTGTGGTCCCTCAGGAATCCTGGGCCAGCTGACCTGGGATACTAGTGGGTGCTTTCATCAGGATCAGAGAGAGGGCCAACATTGCTGGCTTCTGCTCGGAGGAGAAAACCCACCTTGCCTCGGGCCAGGGAGCCCCACTTCAGAGCGTGGCTGAGGCCCGGGGCAGGGCAGGAGGGGCCGCTGGTCCTGTGCTTACTGGGAGCATCTCTGGTTTCTGTCAGTAGATTGGTTTATAAAAGCATGTTTTAAAGTAAGTTAAGGCACTAACAGCTTATGCACAATTTCTCCTGCCGCTCCATCCTGCGTGATAATGGTTGCTGAAGTGTGGTGTGGCTCAGCTCTGGCGGTAGTTTCACTAGACCTGCCGTACACAACAGACAAGGGTGTGGTGGCCTCCAGGCCATCTTCTGAAATCTAAAAAACTTTCCATCTGTATAAAAGTATATTTGCCACGTTACGCATCGTCAAAGCACTGTCAGTGGACTCTTACTTGAGACAAGCTTTGGTTTTTTCCCATCTTTGTTTACAAGGGACAGGGAGAAGAAGTTGGGCAATGACTTGGCTGGGCTGGCGGAGACGGGAACAGATTTCCCAGTGTGCAGCAATGGCGGGATGGCCGCGCTCCAGGGCAGGGTGAGCTGTGGCCCTGTTTGGAGCAGTGAATGAGTCAGAACATGAGGGCTGTTCGTGCTGATGAGTCATCAGCTTCCCACTTTGCCCTGAAGCAGCTTTACTTTGATGTGGCTCAGTCGCAAAATCCACTCTCTGGGTCCCTGTGACAAAGCCCTGATCAAGGACCTCATCCAAGTACTACAGTGTCAGCCAAACTCCACTTGTGTTATTTCAGGTGAGAGTGTGCCTGCGGAATAGTGTGTTTCAAATCAGTTCTTTCTCCCCAGTTCCCCTTAGACCTTTTTAGATTAGTAGATCTGAATTTCCTAATACTGGAAAAAAAGGAAAAACAACCAAGTCCTTTTGAGGTCTGAAAATAGAACCTACTGAGATACGTTTGTTGTTGGAGTTAGTACAGGCAGAAAGAGAATGAGTTTACTTCGTGCTGCTGCTTGCTAATTTAAGATGAGCTGCCTTGGCAAGGCTGCAGGGGAAGTCAGGGATTAGAGCCTAGCAGGTAAAAAACGCAGCGTGCAGCAGTGCGAATTCTGAGGAACACGGGCATTTCAAAGCGGGAAACAGGCACCCAGACAGGAAGCGTCTAACAAAAGGCTGAGGTACAACAGGTGGAACAGAATAAAAAAGTCCTAGTAAAATGCTGGGTTGTTTAGATCCTGGCTTCATTTTAATTTTTCTCTGATGAGGGGCTACCGTTAGGATACAACTTACTACTTATGGAGCTTGTGCATTGTGGAACTTTATGGGAGTGAGTGCCATGATTTGGGCAGCCCGTCACAGCTTGTCCCCTGTCGGATTTGACAGGTACTTGGTGTATCTCATCTGAGTTCTAAATATTTTATGTCCCTGATTTCAGTGGGAGCACTGAAACTTCTTGTTTGCTTCTGAAAGACCCCCCCCATCTATCTCACCTCATTCTGATGCAGAAATAGAAGTTAAAATTAACATCTCCTCTTTCCTACCCTGCTTATTTATCAGTGAAGTTGAGAAATGCCCTGCTCTGATGTTACAATTTTTAATAATAAGGAATGCAGAGATTGCTTCTGAAAAACTTGGAAGTTAGCATTTGAACATGTATTTGGGAGCTACTTTGCCGTATGTTTGAATGTTCCTCAAATAAGAATCTTATTAAAACAAGTCTTAAAAGTTCATTCCATAGCAGTTCTCTAGACTTTGCTGTTACAGATTAGGCAAGATACCGAGCTGGGGGCTCCTCCTCTTTGGAGCCACGCACGTGTAATGGAGACAATTACCTGCAAAATTTATAGCAGAGAACTGTTTGACTGATTTGCTGCTTCGTTGGGCAATGTGTGTGGGTGGTGAACAGAAAACGGCGTGCAATAAAAGAGGTCGCAATAGGTATGCAATAATAGAAGATTGTAATAGTAAAAGAGCAAACAATTAGAGGTTTAGAGCACTCGTAAAATTAGTCTTTCTTCAGAATTGTTCTGACCTTGAGTTTCAGCTTCATCTTTGGCTGAGCAATTGGTGTAGTCATGCTTGTTACAGAAAGTGTGTTTAAATGCCATCAGCACTTTTTGTTCATTCACATTTTTAAACAAAACTCAGGTTCTTGTTCCATCTCCCGTTTTCCTCTCTCCCTGCCTTTTATGGGAAAAAGGAAAGTAAAAATGACAAGGGAAACAGAAAAATATTGTTTACATAACTTCAGAGCTATTTTATGAAAAACTTTTGAAGATACTGATATTTTTATCATTTGCAGAAAATTATGCAAAAAATAATACCATAAACTAGCATTTATAGAAAAATAATTTTTTGTCAAGGGAAGTGGAAGCTTCTTACAACTCACAGAAACAGTATATAGCTCTTAGGACTGAATGAAAGAAAAAATGGTTTTGTGGTATTTATTAATTTAGACAGATTTAGTGTAACAGGTCATTTTTTCGTATAGGTGCTGCTACACCAGAATTAAGGATGTAAAGTGATTTATAACAATATAATTTCGTCGATAAAGTGGGTCTCGTCAATGCCTTGGGGTTTAACGCAGTGATACCTAATTGTCTTGGTGATCCTGGAAGTTAAATGCTTAATCTTGGTTCAGTACCAGGTTAAAGCTCAGATGTTCGGTGAACTAAAAATTTTACTGTCTTCCAAGCGGGTCACTCGTAGTACAGTTTAGCAGCGAAGGCAGGATTTCCAGCCTGTGCTACTTGCCTTTGTCTGAAGCTCTGTTTTCCGTCTCATTGTTGTAGGCTGTTTAATGTATGCCAAGGAAAAAATCCTTCTGGGATTAGTAGCTCTGGAAATAATAAAACAATGGATTGATACAATCCCAGATAAGGATATTTAGAGGTTCTCTCTGTAGTGTTTTTCTTTCCTGTGTACAGATACACATTGCAGAGCTGAATAAATGGTCTTCATTACAATAAAATTTCACACGTATGAGCAACATTGTTTTTTTCCAGGGCTGAAATAAGCAGTGGTAAAAGGGTGCGATTTCACCATCAGAAATGCGGCTCTTCTGCCTCTCCCTTCCCGTACAGTGGATGGATGAGAGTCCAGCAAAAACAGGATCGGCGGGACAGAAAATGCTGAGCCATTAGCACTGGCCATAAGGGTTTGCTTACCCTGATGCGGGCACAACTGCGGTATCGCTGCTGTCAGCCCAGGAGGAGGGACGAGGACACATGGCTGGGGATGTGGGACTTCCCCTCTCAGCAGCGGGGTGGACTTGGGTTGTCTGCAGCCAGTCATGAAATCGCAGCTGCAGCCTGACTTTCTCTGACATTGGACTGGATCATACTTTTTTTAAAAACCCAGTCCTGTGGACAGTCCGGGGCTAGGTGCTCGGCAGTGTGCGTTACTGGGCGTAGGTAAGGGGGCTGGGAGCCACCTGCCATTTGGTGACTGTGGATGGGTAACTGCCTTTGAGTTGATCTTAATGATCAAGGTCCTCAATTTTAGGACAGTATTGTGCATTTTGGTGTTTGAAATCCACCTGTAATGTTTAGTGGTTTACCTATTGGCCTTTAAGAAAAAGGAGGCTGTTCTGAACTGGATTTTGCCAGTTCTGGTACCTGGGAAGCCGTAAGAATCTAAAAAAGGCTGATTTGTTGCTGCTGTATCTTTGTTTATTCTCCTGTATAAGTAAAAAGATACTGGGCCAAAATCTCTTATCCCAGTACAAGTCCGATACATTTCAAGTGGAATGAGCCGAAACCTGTTTCTGCGAAGGTTTAACATAGTCTTTTTAATACCTACATAGAAATAAAGTGAGGGGATTTACATAAACAATGGAAACTGGAGTGGGGGGAGGCTTCTCCAGCCTGAAACCAAGTCCTTTATTTTAGAATCTTAGTCTGACTGTAGGGAATTGTTGGGTGTTCAAGTCTACTATCTTAAGTAAGTACTGTCTAATGTTTAACAGCCTTTTATTTAATAACTGGATAAAACCAAATTGGTTTACTGGTCATAGTAATAAATCCTGGTAACAACCAGCCGTTACTCGATCTTGAATCATAATATCAATGCCATATTTGAGGGTTCTGCTCCAGACACTCTGTCTGCATGTTTTTAATGAAGAAGAGATGTTTGTACGCTGCCAGGATGGCACCAGGAAGGGTAAGCAAGGCCACTCGTGGATCCCGGCTATGGCTGCTGAGAAGTTATCATGTTTACACAGAAAATTCCTGTGGTTAGTTTTGTTTTGTTTTAAATGCAGTTGGAATCTTTAAGCTCTATGGTCCTTATGGGTTTTTTATAGACTTTTTTGGTTCTTGTGTAAGTTAAGAAGCATTGCTAAACAGTTGTGATTGCCCTGCTTCTCACATGTGTGATTAAAGTACAGATTGTTTTCTCTGTATAAAGGATAAAAGAGATTTTGAACAAAAGCAGTATTAGTTTTCAGCTACAGTTTCTCAACTGGTTGCTTTGCATAGCCATTTGCAGAACATTTTTCTTTTCCTATGAGGACTTTTATGTGAGAAGAGACTTAATGAATTTATTGAAACTTGATTGGATAGTTTTAATTTGCAACTCCTATTTAAAATGAAAAAGGAGAAAATCTGCAAGGCAATAAAGGTACATCCTAGAAAGACATTAACTTAGAAAATATTCCTGGTTTATTGATTCTCGATTATGTGTTTATTCATGTTTTGTGCCATTTCTTAATTTTGGACAAAGATCGTTTAACTGAGCTGGATACAAGAATTCTTATACTTGAAAAATAAGCATAAAAAGAAGAAAAGCTGAAATATAATAAAGGTTTACAATGAGGGGAGAATAAAGTGTTTTAATGCTAGGAAGAAGAAATGGTGGGTGGTTTCATTGTGAATTATAACAAACAAATATTCTAGAAGCTGTCAGGAAAGGAAGTGACTCAACAGCTTAGAGGCTGAGTTTTAGACAAGCATTGAAGTGGGAATGTGATCTTCAGTTACGGCTTTGGAGCTGTACATTAAATGAACAGAAAATGCCTATCGACTACGTTAAGGCAGCATCACTTTTTTCCATTCTTTTAAAAAAAATGGTTCAGGTTGTTCTTTTTTTTTCCTGCTTGTAATTCATGTTATTTTTGCTAATAGCAGAGTCTTAATATAAAGAGTTTGGACGTGGTAACATCACGGTAGATGGAAACTCACTTGTGGAATAGTCCTGATGCTGAGCTGAGTCTGGGGCTGTGGAAAGGTCACAGCAGTAATGGCAGTGCTGGTAATGGAGGTGAAACAGCAACGGCGAGTCTGAGATGTACAGATGTTACGCTGTGCTTTTATGAAAAGTGTGCTGGAATGATTTTCCAGACACAGAATATTTAAAGTTTATCCTTCTTTATGTATCCTTAAAGACTTATTTCTTTAAAAGTTTACTAACAAAAAATTAATAGAGGAAAACCCATCCAAGGCCAGCCAAAAATCAGTAGCCTGGTTTGGCGGTTGGACAAAAGCTGGACGTGCAACCAGGCGATCCCTAGACAGGTACCAGACTATTGATTGCTTTAAAATAGTTCCTGTTTCTTTTCTTGTTTCAGATAGAATTATATGCTGATCCTTAAAATCCTTGTCCTGCTAAGTTTTACAGAACTGATGTGTTTCAGTGAAATCCTTTGGTTGCAACAAAACCGCAGTTCCTCCGTCATTCTGTCTTGCAGCAAAAAATGTTCTGCAGAGATCACACTTTATCATTACCTCACTGTAATATGTCGTGCAGATTTACACTTCGTTGTTTTCGGCATAATATAGGCACAGGAAGGATTGCATGCTAGAGGGGTAGAAACCTTGTTGGCCTACATTGCCTACGGTGCAATAAAACCTGTTAGTGCCTTTACAGAGAAATTGGTGGTTACACCAATATGGTGAGGACAGAATCTGCCCCCTGTTATTCTTGGAGACATACAGACAGACTGGTTTTCATCGTGTGGTAAGGAGCAAAGCAGTTAGATTTGGCAAGACAAACACTTGTCTTTTTAAAACTTGGCAAAACGACAGTATGTTGCTGAATGAAGAGCTGCCATGTATTTGAGCATGTAAAAAAGACTGGTAGGACAAGAGTAAACCATTTTGAACAATTAAATAACCTGGAAGATGAGCGTGTATTACAGATTTTTGGTATTGTAATAGGATTCACCAATTGTTCCAGTAAAAGTAATTATTCAGCAGTAGTGCATAAAACGTTAGAATGGCAGGGGAAGAAGATCAAAAGAAAAAAAAATGACAAGATGATAGATAATTCTGAGTGGGTTAGGCTGAGATGAGAAGGGCAGAAAACAATGTGAGATTAAAAAAGCAGATGGGACTTTCATGACATTTTGCCTAACCATGTATATAATATACTCAGGTATTTTGTGTTAAACTTGTGTTGAATCTTTTCTTTTTCAGCCACATAGAAAAAATTACAACGTGGCAAGATCCTCGGAAAACTATGAACCAGCAGCTGAATCACGTGAGCCACCATCCTGCAGCTACTTCCACACCAGTACCGCAGAGGTCCATGGCGATGTCGCAGCCAAATCTCGGTGAGTGCTGCTTGTCATCTGTGGTGAAAATCCAAACGAGAGGGGAGAGCCGCCGTTCACTAACTCCTTTGCCAATGTAGTTTTTGCTTCAAGAAGGGTAGCTGTGATTCGGCTCCCAGGCCTAACTGTGTTCTCCACTTCCTTTTCTTATTTTTCCCTCTGTAGAGCTGGCAGCAAGTGCATTCGTAGTGTTTGAGGTGGAGTCCTAACGTCTCATGCGTTTTATTTTACAGCCTTGGTGACAAATTTTTCATGTAGTATCGAACATAGAAAAACAAGCTCTTTCTGTGCTTTTTCATTCAGAGGTGGTCAAAATCCTCTACAAGCTCACGGTACGATTTTCAAAGCTTACTGTGCAAAGTGCTGTTAGATAATCTGTCTGCAGTCTTTCCTCTGGTTCTTCAGGTCAGGGGTTGTGGCCGATTTGTGTGTTTGGTTGGGGGGGGTTGTTGCATACTTAGGTTCTGCACTGGAAGCTCCTTGCATGTTAATAAAAAGTCTGTTTTGCAGTATGAATTTCCTAAAGAGTTTCTATAAATGGTGCAGTTTCAGTGCTGCTCCTGTTAAGCACTTTAAGCTTAAGTTTAAGCATCAACTTATGTTCCTCTGATTTTGCCAGATACGAGCCTTAGTGAAAACAGAGCCGTGAAAACCGAAGATTTTAAAGAAAATATGTAAATGGAAGAAAATATTTTAATGTATAGTTGAGAACACAAATAATCTGTAAGGTTTCACTTCTGCAGATTTAACTTTTTCTCGCTTTGATGAAAGTGAGGAACGGATAGGTCAGCTTACGGTCTCAAGGTCGCAAAAGAATGTCGATTAGGTAGTCTTAAAAACACAGACCAGATTCTTGTTCAGGCTAATTTTTGGTAAGTGGGTCTCACGATTTCATGATTATTCATATGCAGTGTGGGTCATCAGGGCTATCTCTTCACATACCAAGAAAATGGTAAACGTCTGGTCACCAAAAGCATTAATGCCATATACATACTGACTTCTGTCTCAAGTGTACGATGGACAGCTGGGCTGTCCCCTGAGGTAACCGACTTCGGTTCTTTCTTCTGCCTCTCTCTCAACAGCTGTCCTGCTTGCACATGTTCACTGAAAGGTGTTGGTTATGTTGTCTGATTTAGCGGACAACAGCAAATTGTATCCTGAGAGCGGGCCTTAAGAGGAAAGGTGAGTACAGGGCAGAAGGTTGGGTGTCCTGCAGCGTGCTGCCTGTGTGGCAAAACCGACAATTGCTCTGTGCATGTTACTTGAAGCCACAGCTGCGTTTAGGTCAGTCTGTTAATAGCGATTCTGAAATGGCCAAGAGGTAAGAATAGGACAGTGGGTTTTTTTGTTCATACCAGCTCCTCAGCCTTTGCTGACATCTGTTGCATTCTCTTGAATTAAAAACCAAAGGCAGTGTCATGAACCAGGAGCGTGTACAGCAAGCTTTTTCCCCAGGTTTGTCCGGGGAAGTGAATCAGAGCCAAATCCTGTACTGAAATATTTTTATGCCGAATTTTAGAGGAGGGCCTTTCTCAAGATACAAAGGATTAGAAACAAAAGCATATGCCTAATTAAGAGTCTGTTCTTGAAAAGACTTCAGGTGCCCAGCAGAGGCATTTCCACAGGCTTCAAAACCTGTCGCATCAAATACAGACTGTATTTTGTTCAGTACCCCTCGCATTTATAGATGAGGTTCCACCTTTTGGTAGTTATTTATACAGTGCTTGGCATAGTGGTCCAGATCTGTGAGTGAATTTCCTAACCGTTAGCCCGCTAAATATAGTATGTAAAAATTTCCACTGTGGCTGTATTTGTTTAATCTAGAAAATACTTTGTCGATACATTTTGGTGAGCTTATTCTGGTGGCTCTCAAAAGGCACACTGTGCCACTTCGGGACCAAACAAATCTGTTTGGCCGAGTAGCACTTTCAGTACCTCCTTATTAAATTCAGCATCACAGTCCCAGATTTTCCAGTCCACATGTTTGTACACACCAAGTGTGACACTGTTTTATTTTGAAATATATTTCAGAAGATTTAGTCTGGAAACTGTATGTGTATATATACACACATATATATATATACACACAGAGAAATTACAGGATTGCAGCAATCTGAACAGAGCACAGCAGCCTCTGAACACTTCATGTGACAGGTTAAAGTAGGTGTGAGTGCAGTTTCCAGGACTGAAGTAGAATGTCTCTATTGTGAAATTATCTTGGCCAAAAGGAAGGGCCTTTCTGCTCTTTTGTGATGCTAACAATATTACTGCTAAACCTGCTTTCTTGGGTCTTCTCAGACATGGAAGTGAGCAATTTTTTGGTCTGGCAGTCAGACCTCTAAGCCAGAGGCGATGGTGCCAACATCTCACAGACATCAGAGGAGAAATGGGAACTGAACACCAAGTAAAGCCACTCTTCTGGCCGTCATTTTGTAACTTTTTAGCAAGTGAAGTCTATGCATCTGTCTTTTGCCTTAGCGTTTTTTGGTACTGTAGGAATTAAAAGAGGTTTTTCTTTTGAAGATGTGCCACTTAAAAGGGTTTAAGTATTCCAGGTCTGCATACTAGTCTGCGCTCCCAATTACTACCACATGTGTTTTCCTTGCTATGCCTCTTAGGAAGAGATGGAAAATCTGCTCTGTTCTGTACCGCTCGTTCCTTTGGCTTATAAACTCCTTTCAGCAATATTTGCTGGGAAGTGACCAAAGGCACTTATAAACATTCTATCAGAAGCACAGAGCGTGACTGAGTGATACCAAATCATAGTGTGCCTGTGCTCGAGACGTAGAGAAACATGTAGTGACATTTGACTGAAACTAGTAGACATACCTTAAAAACTCGGCCATATTTTTCTACCTTGTTTCTTACCGTGGTTTTATATTGTCTATTTATGAGCTACACATACGGGTTTTCTTATAACTTCAGCGGTGTTAGTTTTCTCACTAACATTGAAAGCATTGCTTTTTAATTGTTGTATAACAAAGGCATCTGAAGGTATTTCTTCCTTTGATGGACCTTGTTAAATTTGTGGAAAACGAATACGTTAGGCAGGTTTCTATGCTCATTTGTATACCACTGCTAAATTCAGTGACCTTTTCATTAAAAGGGAAATTTGTCCCAGAGATCCAAAGCCTATTGTTGCAGGTTAGCGTATATTCAGACTTGTGCAGTCTGCTTTATCTAAATATTTCACCTTTGTTGTTGTTCTAAGACGGTTTGTGGGTGGATGTACTAAGAACAACATTAACATGAAGCTTTTAACTATGTATTTTGTTGTTGGAATACAGCAGGGCAAGTGATCAGCCTCTGACTGAAGACAACCAGAAACACCGTATTTGGTAAATCCCTTCTACTTTGGTGCTGACTCTGCAGGTGTGTTTAGTTTTTTGCCTGTTCTGAAACGTAGTCTTTTTCAGCTGATTGATAAAGGATTAGCTGTCTGTTGCCAGTCAACTCCATTATTGTGGTAGAATCAAAGACCATTCGTGGAAGGAGGGGTGTTTGTACACCCTGGTTTTAGGCGTCTAACCCAGGTCTCTGAATTAGACTGAGCTCCGTGGACTTGCTGTGGATGAAGGCAAGGAGAGGGCAGTCGCGGCGCGCCTGGGCTGATGGTCAGACCCCTGCCTGACTTAAGTGACTTAATTGTTCTTGGGAAGTGCCTAAGTCCAAGGTAGGGAAGTTGTTCTGCTTTAATGGCAGTCACTGGTGTAAGAAGATGGTGGAGGATGGTTTTTGGCCATATGTAGCTAGATTTAGGGAGGGGAAATATAGATCTTTATAAAAGTTTCTTTTGAAACATTTTTTAATTAAATGCTGCTTGCTTTGTAGTCTTTATTCTGCGTTACGCAACACTCAAAAGCCACTGTTATTTTCATCCTGCTTCCTTCATACTGTTATAAGGAGATTTCTTTTGTGATTGTACTCTTCATCCAGTTGGTGAGCACAATCTGGTCTTCATTTAAATGTTTTCCAAGTGTAGCAGTTTGCAGCTTACTTTGAGACAAAATAAAAAAAACGTCTGATAGTATTTATGTTTTCTATAGGAATTAGCTTGCATTTATATGCACGAGTTCCTTAAAAAGCTCCTCTGCGAAGGACAGAGCGCACGTGCGGAAGGCTCAGAAGCTGCCCGGGCAGGGTGGGCTGCCTGATACAGCAGGGTAGTTTTCAGGAGTGAAAACCCTGGTTCTCTAAGACAAAAGACACTGCGTATTACACAGTGGATCTTAACCTGGGGAGCCTCTTACACTGACAACTGCTTCTGTTACAGAAATCCCTCTGTGAGGCTAAGTTGAGCTTTAATTGGGTCTGGATACAACGGGGACTTATGGCACTTTGCCTCTGCTTTCATTTTTTTTTTTTAGTCAGCCAGGAAATCCAACCAATAAAACAATGCAATAATCCTGTCTAAGAGCAATAAACACATGAACCAAAGTTTCCACATCCTGCCGTGATAAAAGAGGTGTAGCTACTATTGTTTGAGGATGATAAAATGCAGTTTTGGTTACCGTGTCAAAGTGAGTCTCTGGAGATAAGAACCCAGAAACTCCCAAAGTGTTTAAAACCAGATGGTATGTATTTTAGTGATAACTAACACACACCGAATGGTCTGGAATTTGCAAGACTTGCTTTGCATTGGCTGGAAATCTGGCTGCGAGTAGGTAACATCGAGAGGAACATGTTTTTCCCTCAGTGTAGCCGATATCCTCACATCACCTGTACAGTGGAAGGGCTTCCTGTTCTAGGTCATTTTTAATTACTGGATATCCTGAAAGAAGCAGACACAATTCAGTTGTGGTCAGTGTGGATAATTTTGGCACCTGCTTCTGGTTAATGTAATAATACTTACAGGAGAGCTGAAAACATTGCAGAGGACTTGCATGTTCTGTGGGATGCGTTTTATGACACAGCTCTGGAAAAGAAGAGAGTGGGATTTTTTTTGTTATTTGCAATTAAGATCTCTAAGTAGTACTTTTTCAGGCAGATTTCCAATGGAGTAATTTATTTTTATTTTAAGGGCAGTGGCTAATAGTTCCAGAGACTAATAGGAATTAATTTCAGTATCAAGTAAATTCAATGCAGACATCTCCAAGGACACACACCTTTAAACCAGCAACTGGCCACCTGGTAAATCTGAAATGTTACAGTTTGATGTGTTCAACAGAGACATTGGTATTGTTTCAAAATATACTCTTTTAACACAGAGGAGTTCCTGTTGGTGTAAGCATTTCCCTTGAACATTAGTAATCCAGAATGTGTGCAAGTGGAGTGTCATTTTCATAGCTTCAAACTGAATGAAAGGCAAAAGCTGGAGATGGCATGAAACCAAAGTAAAAATAATTGAATAAATATTTTAAATAATGGTCAACAGTAACTGCTCGTTAGCATTAAAGCTGTCTCTCCGGTGAAGCTGCCCTCACCATTATTCGTTGTTACTGATTTGTTTAAAGTGCTTACAGAGTAATTCTCCAATCTTTTAAGTAACTTCCTGCTACATCATAGCTTTAATGCTGCACCTATCGGTTGTTGATTTTTTTTTTAAGCTGAAGACGGGACACATTAGTTAAATGTGAGTATCAGAGAACTTAACAGCTGAAACTGTTGAGAAATTTCTGTATAGCTATTTTCAGCCCAGAAATCTGAATAAAGGCGTCTCTGTGCACTGGGATAGTACAACTTCTTGGTTTAATACTTTACAGATTTTTGGAACAAAATGCAGCAGAACTGAAAAGCAGCATTTTTTGCTGACCTTGTTGGAAGGCTAATGCTGTTTCTGGGAAATAAGTGAAACAAGCAGTTCTTTGTTGGCAGGAGCAGGCAGAGAAAAGGAGGGGAGCCTAGTCCTTTTCTCTTCACAATGTCGTGACTAAGTCAAAACTGTAATATGGCTGGGTTCGTTCTTTTTTTTTTTTTTTTTAACCTCTATAGACTTTTGTTTTTCATCAGACCGCATTGCGTGACACCTGACGCTGGCCCTGTTCGCACGAATTAGGCTCTAGGCTGCCTGTAAACAGTAGAGGAAAAGATCCACAGTTGCCTCCAGACGCTTCTGACACTAGAATAACAAAAGTTGGTATGATCAGTTTAATGCGTGTGTCAGAAACAACTTACACCTGCATGTTTTCGCTTCTGCAACTTGCAGAGTCTCTTGCCCTCAAATTAATCCTTGCTTAGTGCTTACCCAGCAAAGCCATCTGCAGAAAGGTCTCCTACCGTGCCAGAAAGCCTAATTCACTAGAATATAGTTATTCATTTTAAAACAAAGAAAAATAATAAAAGATGTTTTTCATTTTTCACCTAACTGACAAAAGAAAATTACACAGGTCTAACTTGAGATGTGAACTAAATGGTTTTAATTCCATGGACTGCAATTAAACTGTGGGCACATAGTCCAGGTTTGGAACTTAGTTCCACATTTTTACTCTCTTTCATTTGAGCTGGAAAATTGTGTAATGGCTGTTTATTGAAGAGACTTACTTCATTTTGCAAAATAAATTTGTTTTTCCCCAAGGGAACCAAATTCAAGGCCACCCTGAGCCTGCCTGCTAGAATGGTGAATGCTTTTCACCCGCTGTGTTGTATCCAATCCCCTTTACCATATTTGAGCTTTTAATATTATTATTTATATTTAAAATTCATATTTATATTATTTTTTATATTATTTGAGCTTTTTACAGTTTTTCTTTGTTTGCAGAACCTTAGAATTGTTACTCTGGGAGTGCTAAGCCCTTCCTGGTGAACTTAAGCTTACACAAGACTGGCTGATTTTCTGTAGTTACCTTTTGGCCTCTCAGGAGCAGTGCAGAGGTCGCAGGGCTCCCCAGACCACAGGCTCAGGAGGGTCGATCGCGTGGCGCTGGCGTAGCAGGTGAGCGTCGTCGTGCTGGCGTCAGTATTCACGCTGGGCAGTCTGGTTGGACTGTGAGCTGCAGGTTTGTCCTCTTTAACCCAAACTCCATTATGTTCTCATAGCATATTCACATTCAGAATCCAAATATAAATAATAACAGGCATTAAGAAAGCGGCGCAAGTAGCTCGGCAAGTGTGCCCGGTGATTCTATCATAGGGAGCAGAGATCTGTAGAACATCGTTGTATTGTTAAGTTGCTCACTGGAGTTGAAACAACTTCCCTTTGACTTCGCTGGGCTCATTCAAACATTTGGTGACAAAGAGTTATCAGACATGAAAAAACTGTTACTGAACTGTTCAGTACAGGAGCTCAGCCCCGGTTCGGTTCACTAGTTGCAGGAAAAGCACTTAGTAGACTTTTCTCAAACTAAGCTTAGGTCTGTACCACAGAGATAATTCTCCATTGTTGAGATTCTTTTCATTCCAACTCGTTTTCATTCCAAGTAGTGTATTTAAAGATCCACTATTAATTGAAATCTAGAGAATATGAGACATATCAAACATGCTTAAAGGTATTCCAGGCACTGTATTTGTCTTTTTTCCCTGTGTGTGTCATAGTGGTTCTACCCTTTAGAAAAGCAACTTACTGTTTGTTCCAAGTGTGTCGGGTTTTCTTCTTGGTATATGAAGAACTCGCACAGTGGAAAATGCAAAAGCAGTGAGAAGTCTTGGTCCTACGCTAACTATATTAATGTACTTTTGCACGTTTCTCTTGGGGAGCCCGGAGCTCTGCCAGGATGCTGGGTTTTGCCCAGGTAGACAGCACTGCGGGATAAAACCTGCCTGGCGTTACGTATACTGCTGTGCGTGGGAAATACAGAGGGGAATAGACAAAAAAGAGGAAAACCGTTTTAAGTGGTTATAAGTGTTGGCACAATTACATGGAAAACAGATGTGACCACAGATTTTAACAGTGTTGATTCAGTAAAGAAAAAGTCCAGAAAGATGCAGGTAATTACCTGTAAGAGCACACGTCCTCATCAATTGATGTATAAACCAGAGGTTGATAACAGCAAGAATCTGATATTCTGTTGAGACTTACTTTTGGAATTGTCCTGTCTAGGATGGTGTTTAATTTGTCCAGATTTGTAAGCTTCAGTGTCATTTTTGCAAGCACAAATTAGGTAAAAATGTAATGATTTTCAACAAAAAAAAACAGGCCAGAAAAGGCTTCCAGCAAATCTGAACCTTGCTGTTAATGTATTTTGTGGAAGGTCCAGTCATATTAATTGTATCATTCCAGGACTACATACGTTGGAAACTTCCATTTTTGTTTTTGCCACAGTGAAAGGAAACAACCGTGTTTCCTGTCATGAAATGTGGAGAAGCCTGCACAGGACCAACATGAGCAGATGCTTTGACTTTACAATGTGTAAAGATGTTTTCTTTAATAAGATTGGTATGAGATGAAGTTATTTTTCATATGTAGCAAACCACAAATCACTCGCTGGTGTATTTTGGTTTATTCCCAGATGTACCCTGTCATAGTCCCCCTGTGCAGTCAGAACGCTTGAGACATTAGAAAACATCTGCAGTCTCCTCTGCAGCGGAGAAGCCAGCTCAGCAGAGCTGCGGTGTGTCCAGTTGCCTCCAGATCTGGTTTGCTTTTTTACCCAGACTTGAATTCAGGTACAGCCTAAGGATTTTTTTTAATATTCCTCTTGAATTACTAGCCTCAAGCCTCCTGACTGAAAGGTGCTGAAGAGTACATCGGCTGAGTTGTGCTGCGTCTGACCAGAAAGTACTTTACAGAAGCGTTTAGCTGTGCGCCCACCCTGCGTTTGTCCTGGGCTTGCCTGGGATGGAGTGAGTTTCAAAGCAGCCCCGATGGTGCCGCGTTTTGGATTTGTGACTGAAACACTGTTGATAATAGTCCGGGGTTTCGGCTGTGCCTGAGCAGAGCTTGCGGAGCGTTGAGACTTTCTGGATTTTCCCACTGTTGCCCCTCCACACAAGTCGGCTGGGGAGTCACAAGAAGCTGGGAGGTGGCACTGTGAAGAGAGCTGGGCTGAGTTAGCTGTGGGATATTCTATGTGGTGCCATGATCAGCAATAAAAGGTCAAGGGAAGGAGAAGGAGGGGGAGACATGGTTACAGGACTTGTCTTCCCAAGTAACCCTTACGTGCGCCAAGCACCTGCTTTCCAAGAAGCGGCTGATGGGAAGCTGTTGGCTCTGACTTTGTATATAACATCACCACATTTCCTTTCTGAGCAGCGTTGTCACAACTATTCCAGCTCCCAGTAGGTCTGCAGGGAACAGGGATAGATCATTTATCATTGGTAGTCTTTCTTTATGTTCTTTGACCTGGACACTCCTTTAGGTCTTCTGATTTTCTCGTGTCAGAGTTTCTCAGAGGTAATAGCTGTTGGTGTAGGAAGCTGCAGGTTTCGGCAGAAGCCTGTTTGCGTTCCAGTCGTACAGTCATTGCTGTCTGCCTGAGAGCATTATGCAGAGAATCCCAAATCTGAAACAGTGTGAAGGTCTAGCCCCGTTCTGATAATGATCCTCTCCACGCTGATGCTAAGACACTTCCACAAAATGAAGTGGGCTTCTCTGCGCTGCGGTCTGTGGGTTCCAGGAGACTTCACCTGGGGATCGGGTGACATCTGCGTGCCCCTGGAGAAGTCATGTTGGATGACGTGCAGGCATCTCTGTGCAGTACTCTCCAGAACACCTGATTCTGGAAGCATGTTGCAGGGATGGCTTGGGCATGCCTGGGTGCTTTCCAGAAGGTCCAGAAGGATTTATTAGTGGGGGCTTTGCACCACCTACAGGTAATAAAGTGGCCCCTGGACCTAGCACAGGACTAATCCCAGCCTGTTCCATGCAGTGTAAGAAATAAAACTAATAAAGTAATAGAACTGATCTGCACTCTGAACAAACCATATAGTTAATACTTTGAAAATTCGCTGTATTTCACTCCTGACTTATCTGGAGGGTATCGATGCTGGATGCTGTTCCTAGCACCATAAACAGCAAGAGCTTTTGTCTCGGGTGAATCAGGAGCCCATACAGTGTCCTTGGATTGCTTCGCGTCCGAAGTGCTGGACTTGTGCGATTGCAGACTTCGTCATTGAAAATGCTCGATACTGACAACCGCTGCCTTTACGTAACGCTGGGGGATGCCCAGGGGTATCTCTGGCACCAAAAGTTTTCAAGTGGTTCTGTTCCTCACAGTCTGGACTGTTGTGTACGATCTGGGAACTTTCACCACCATCCTCCAGTGCTTACCAGACTGTTATGCCAGCCTGTCTCTTCCTTAATTCCCACCTTTTTCAGCTGGAGCTGATACGCTTTTTCCACACTACGGGCAGTTACTGTTTTCTTTGTTTTCCTGGATGTTTCAGTTAGATTTTCCCTGGTACTTGAAGACATTTTGCTATCAGTTATACTGTTTTCCTGAGAGCTACAGTCATGCTTTCTGTGAATGTTTCCTGTCTTGAATCAGGGGCTCTTCATGAATGTAAGATGACCCTTAAGCTACCGTCTATGTAGCTTATCTGCTACATCTGTATTACTTTTGGGAAATATTCCCAGTGATACTGTCCCAGTCATTTTTCTGTGCTTTTCACAGTGAGATAATAAAATCTTTCCACCGTTTTCTCACCTTTATCTTCTGTGGACAGTTCTGCACAGAGCACGAGATCTGTATTTTCCTGGTGCGGGGTGGCACGGCGGCAGCAGCCGTGCTCTTCTGCCGGCAAGAGCTCTTCCCGTGTTTCTCTTGTGCTCTGCTCCTCAGGAGCACATTCTGCACCCCGCTCTTGTCCTGGAAGATGTGTTGCTTTGTGTGACGCCTCTATCACAGGCTGGCGAGCAGGAATTTCTATCCCTGTGAGGCCAGCGAGCCAGCGCCTTTCCTGGCAGGCAGCGAGACTTGACAAATACGAAGGGTTGATCTGCTGCCTGTGGGTACCTACCAGTGCACGAACCGTACGGAGCTCTTCAGTCGCCGAATCGCCTAACACGGGCAAGACCCACGCTGAGGAGAGTGTCAGCGGCTGCAGGGTGGCTGTTGCCCGACGGGGAGACGGCGTGTCTGGGCCTCGTGGCTTGTCCTGTGGGAGCGTTTCAGGCTGCAGGCGACGCGCTGCGTTTCGTACGGCCCAGGCAGGCAATGAGCAGAGCTTTGCAAAAGTCTGGAGGACCATTTGCACAGGCTGTTCTGCGCAGGGCGTGTTCCCTGTGCCGTCGCCTGTCAACTGCTGGCATAGGGAAGCCCTAAAACTTAACATGTTAACTAAAAGCTTACTCATAATAATTTCAGTGCCTTTCAGTGGAACTGATGCAAAAGAGTACTTGCAAGTCTGCCGTGATTTAATTACTCTTCAGCTGGTTCCCAGTCAGCTGTTTCATTACTGTACGTGTAACAATTTGACCCTTAGGATATATTTTTAGAGCAGCTGAAGGCAGCAGTTGTTGTGGGAAGTGCTACAGAATGCCTCAGGTTTTGGTTTCATTTTGTTTTCTATGATAAAGAATTATAAAGGATTTTGTTTTCTATAGAAAAGAATTGCCTAACAGTCTTGTATTTCCAGCTGACACTTGTTTTGAGCTAGGCTTGGTTAACTTAATGCGCATTACGTGTGTGCATGCACACACCCAAAAACTAGATTTGTCTTCACAAAAGTAGACCACGAATGTCCTAAATCTGCCTATGGAACATCGTTGTGATTGACTCAAGAATAATCAAGTGGAATGATGCTGTTACGCAGTTGATAGGATCAAAACCTGGACCTTAGCATCTGTGTTTTTATAAACTGGTTTTGAATGATAAGTAAAAAAAAGAAAATTTATTTTATCATCTTATCAATCTAATGCTCCATTTTAAGCTAGACTTTGTATAAACGTACTCTATCCAGATAGATACCGTGACAAATCTACCTGTACTTGTTTGAAAGCACAGATACGTGACTTCGCTACACTTAACGTTTCTGAGTCTACCCAGTTTGAGCTGCTAGGAAAGTGTCTGGTGTTCAGACGGAATGGAGAGTTACCTGAATTCTGTTTTTTCTGGAAGCAGCGTATGCTGGAGAATGACGTGGTGTTGGCGGGTTCAAGTGACCTTCAGTAGGTTTGTCTCTATGACCCAAATCAGTGGTTCTTTAAACGCCGTTCCAATTAGTGTTGGTTCTGAACAGATCTGTTCTTCTGTGGACCTGTGTTCGGAGATTTAGACCTACAAATCTCTGAGGAGAAAGGCACTGACTGAAAGAGGGTCAGAGCCAAATAGTGCAGGTGTGGAACTGGCTGAGGATGGCTCCTTTGCCATCTGCGCATTTCCTGCACTGAAACTTGTGAAACTTTGCTTGATAAAGGTACAGCTTTATCAAACATCAGAAATTATGCAAATAACTTCACATGCTGGACTTGTGTGATACTGGATCAAAGGAAGAAAAATGGTTCAGAGCTGATGTGAGCACATGTAAATATTTCTGTCAAATGAAGCAGGGCAGAGCTGATGCTGGCCTCGTGCCTGGGTACCTGCGTTACTCCAGCTGCAGAAAGACAAAAAGAAAGCCTGGTTTGGCAGGAAGCTGGCTAGCATCAAGTCAACCTTTCAAAAAATATTTTTGACTTGGAACTGGCAGAGTGGATTAAGTTCAGCATTTTGCATTCTGTAGGTATCGTACCTTTGATCCAGGCTGTAAAACCATCAGCCCATTTCTCTCAGTGCCCCCTTCTAGCAGTGCTTGCCGTGCCGTGTCCTCCAAGGTCAGACGAGTACACAGCATAGACACGTCCAGGTCTGAGAAGCCTGGAACTGAGCTGAGATTTCAGTTCTCGTACGGCAATAACAAGGCGTGAAAGATAAAAGATATGGATCTTAGTCCTTTGGATAGAAAACTACCGTATCTCTTCTAGAGAGTATTTTAATATCTGGAATGTTCTTGTTAAGGTAAGAGCTTTGCCAATTATGCTGTTGCCCCATTAGTGAAAGAATCCCTGAAAAAATGTCAAATAATTTTTAAAGTGGTAAATGGCCACCACTTGTAATCTGGACCGGCCTCAGGTACTCTGTGTTTCTTACTGGAAATTTGAAGGTGAGGAAGGAAAAGGAGGAACTGTTCACAACAGGCATTAGGTTGCATTGCTGGGAACTGATGCATTTTACTCAGAATTAAAAAGGAGGTACAACCTGCTGTTGAAGGTGCCAGGTGATTATTTTAGCTTTGTGGCATGATTATCAGAGTGAACGTGGAGCTGCACAAAGATGTACAATTCCTTTCATAACAGTCTCTGAATAAAATTGCCTATCTGACAGAGAATTCTGCTCTGATTTATAGTTTCTGAATTTGACCAGGAAAAAAAAAATAAAAAAGAGACATTAACAGTCTAAGCAACATGAACTGTCCGAGCAGCAGCCTTCTGTCTGGAATTGAAAGGTTTTAGCTGTTTTACATGGGTATAAATCAGGTTTGCTCACAAAAGGTCCTGTTTCTCACCTCCCATTTACGGCGTTATTCCCCAGACAAACCTTATGAATATCCTGCCCAAGGCGGGGAATTAGTGTGTCGTTTCCAAATCTGGATAACCTAACAGGTAAGGTTTCAGTTGTGCAAAAGACTATTTTGATATTCTTTGTAAGACATTAACGATACAATATGGTGCATATCTAGAACTCAGGAGAGCGTTAGAAATCCCTTTGTTATGTTAAATCAGTCTAAAATCAGACACCTTAATCCCTAATTTATTAGACCTTTCTAATTTGCAAATGCAACTGTGAATTGTAAATTCAGATTTATATGATTTATGAAACTCCTGAAAGGAGTTAAGCCAAGCCTGAACTTGATATCTTTTTTGGATTCATTTTTTGCAGGCTTACATTTAAGAACTCTTTAAACACAATTCTTGAGTGATGTAACTGTTTAAAGCAGCAGTGAATTTGGGAAGTTCTTTCAGTACAAGTTTGATTAAAGATTTTTGCAGAGTTCGCTAATGAAACTGGTATCATTTACTAGTAACTTGCAACTACGCTGTTTTACTATTGATAGTAATTCTCATATTGTGAATCCAGAGAGGCAGCTTCACACCAAGTGTGTCCTGAACCAGGGGGTGGCTGAGGCCGTTCGGGAAGAAGGGCAGTGCTTGTTCAAACCCAAGGCAGCGAGCAAGAAAAGTTAGCAGTGATTCTCACCACTTTGGTTTTTTTTATTGGTGAAGGTGGTACAGATTCCATTCAATTGTCTTTTCCTTGCATTTCACCTCCTTTGAAAAAGTAACTGCAAGTGTGTTAAGGATATTCTGGAAAGATGTAGCTTCTGATAGTTTTTTTTTACTATTATTATTATTGCACTGCTTTCATAACTCCTGACGGTCCCGTTACGGTTCTCAAGCTGGTTTTCATCACTGTAATTTGTGAGTGCCTGTGAGGCAGGGAGTGCTTAGAACACTTCTAAAGATACAAGAATAGTATTAACCCTCATTTATAGAGTACACAGAGACTGTGACTCATCCTTGCTAACAGCCTGCCAGGGAACAGGACCTCCTGCGAGGTTTGCTTCTTACCTGCAAGTGGGAAACCTCTCGTGCCACTGAAAAAAGGGTATATCTCCTTCACACTGGTGGAAAACACACACCCTGCTTATTATTTATGCTGGTAATTATTCTAACAGCAATTAATTTAGATCTGTCAAAGTTTAAATTGAAAACATTTTTGCTAGCTTACTGCATGTTATAGGCACATTTGTAGGAGAATTTTCAATTTTAAAAACTTGCATGTCATTTACTGCATATCGTTAGGTAAATATTTGAATGTACTGAGATGAATGTAAATACAAATACTTGCTGTATTATAAGTATTTTAGTTTTATACACATGAAATATTAAAAGTCACTTGTTAAGCAATTACTAATACCAGATCTTGCCAGACGGGGTACTCGGTCATTTGAAATACAGTGCTTCTAATAACTCTGTACTGCAAAGGAGCAACATGTCGCAGGCCTTCTGTTATCTTAAAGTACAGTTCTAGCTAATCAGCTGTGATTTATTCTCTTCCCCACAGTGATGAATCACCAGCACCAACTGACACCCAGCACAGCCATGTCGCAGCAGAGTCGCCCTCCCCAGACGCCGCAGCCAGGGCTGTTGAACTTGCCCAGTGCTCTGACCACTCAGCAACAGCAGCAGCAGAAGCTGAGACTCCAGAGAATCCAGATGGAGAGGGAGCGAATTAGGATGCGTCAGGAGGAGTTACTGCGACAGGTAATGCCAAGGGTACTCTTACTTTGTTCCAGGAGCCTTTAGTTCAATTCAGCCGGATTTTTACCAGGTACAAGGAGTAGCTCTGTTACTTTGTCGAGATTAACCATTGGTTTAGGTAAGGGTAACCAGAAGCTAATACACAGAACATTTCCTTTTTTTTCCTCCAAACTAGCATTGAACAGAACACAAAATAGCCATCTGTCAGGGGTTACAGACCCGGAGTCTTTCTTATCGCTGCAATAACAGTGTAAGGACCAAATTCCGTTCTGTGTCTGTTTATAAATCTATAGCAACTGTCACTGATTAATTCTCAGTGTAACTTGGTTTGCATCGCAGACCTTGTTCACGCTTCTCTGAAGACAAAGGCAGAACATAAGAAGCTGTTCTTGACTCTGATCCCAACTCTATAACTTGCACCCTATGCCTTTGAATGAGCATAAAATCACAGTCACATCTGACATGAATACCTCTGCTCTGGAGACCTCCCAGAGATGGTTCTTTGTGGATATTTTGTTTATTGTTCTATTTCTTAGTGACTCATGTTGTACAAAATAGGTATGCATCCTCCTTTACACTGCCTCAAGGAAACAAAAGTTTTAACAATTGTGTTTCATCACCAGCTCCAAACAACGTTAAAAAAACATTGGTGAGAATATTTGTAAAAACACTTTACAACAATATATTTGCTTCATTTGTATTTTTTACTCTCATATCTCCTTGACCTAAATTTATGTATAAGAACTTAAAAAAATAATTGCTTAACCAAAGTAATTAACAGAATTCATTAATACCTTTTGAAGCTGTACAGCACCATCCAGCTGCACTTGCAAAAAAAAAAAAAAAGCATTAAAATTCTGTAGTTCCTGCAGCAGCACTTGGTTATCTTTCCATGTGATGATTCCCGTTGTCCTTGGTGGATGTGCGGACAAGCTTCAAGTTAAGCACGTGCTCACTGCTCTTGCTGAACAGGGCTGAAAGGCAGGTAGGATTCCACCAAAGTTTCTGAGTATTTTTGACTTGTTCATGTCAGGGCTGCGTTTGACTTTCGTGGTTCAGACCTGAGTCTGGAAACTGTACAGACACCTACATCTTGTGCCCAATTTCCATTACCTTTAATTTTTGGGCGTTACGTTCTGATACAGTACCTGCACGTGCAGAACTACATTCCTGGTGGTGGTCCCTGACCTGAGCAGTGATCTCAGGTCATTCGGATACCTTCTCCTTGACCATCCAGAGCTCAGAGCAGGATAGAGATGGGTGTGGGAAGAGAGTGGGGTATCTGGTATGAGCTTAGTCATAATTGTCATCGTGCTAATAACGTGTTTAGCTATTTTTACTCTCTTTGGCTCTGTTCTTGCTTCAGGACAAGAGCAAATTAAGCTTCCAAACAGTTGTGCCATTAACACAAGAGCTGGTTTCCCTGCTCTGCTGACTGTGTTCTGCTTTGAAAGTAACACATGCACAGCTATGCCGTGCTTAAGCCTCCAGCTTACCTCCAGGACCACCCTGCACCTGTGGCGTTTGTTTGAGCTCCACATTATATAAAGCAGCACAGTATCACTTTGGATTACTAAAGTTCTCAGAACTGGTGCAGCTCTTGGGGAGCAACAGATTTCCCCCATAAGGAAAGCGAGGCGCAAAATCCAGCCTTCCTAAGAGAAGTTTGTGAACTTCCTGCCAGTAACCTGAGCACTCGAGAACCCTGGCAGCTGAGAAGAATGCGGCAAATCCCTCTGGAGTCATCAGTGTTCGAATACAGTTACTCCTGCCTCGACCCTTCACTGCTGCTTTGGCTTTTCTCATGTAACCTATCTAAGAGAAAACGCTGAGTAAGTGTGCACAGTGCTGCTAGCAACTGCAAGGAGGTGCGGAGAATTTGAGTGGGGGGGGAGAATTCTTTTGGTGGGCTGTGACCCACCTTCCAGCTCCTTTCAGCGGCAGCAGCTGCTGGCTCCCCACAGCCATGCCTGGCTGCAGCTGCTGGGGTGGAGCCGCACACCCAGCCAGGAGGAGCAGACCCTTCTGGAAGCGCTCTGCTCAGGGAATTTGTTTCCTTCTTTGTCCTCCTCTTCTCTCAGTTGGCAAAGCCTCTAGAACTGCAGACTGAGTACATGCAAGAAGGGCAGCATTTCAGAAGAACGCTATGACAGCTTTATTGAAATGTTTCCTTACTCAGTTTTGTCATTTTGGAAAGAGTTAATTTTCTTTCTTACTCATTTGTTTTTGTCAGCTTTCTGAAGGAAAAGGGGGAACCTGCTTGCTGCTCAAGAGCTTCTTGGAAGTGGAAGTAGTTAGAGGTGATGTCAGTAAGAAATCTTGGAAAGGGTCCTACAGTGAAGATCATCACCATTACAATTGTCACTTGACAAATATAATGACATACATAATCTGTTAAAAATCTTCAGGCTAATAATGTAAATTATTTATTTATGAATATATAACTGGATTATAAAGGAAACATAGCATTAAGGGACACAAATATACAGAATCATCTAATTGTTCTGGTTGGAAGAGATCTTAAAGGTCATCAAGTCCAACGGTTCCCCCAGCGCTGCCAGGGCACCACTAACCCCTGGCCCTCAGCACCACATCTCCACGGCTTGGAAACCCCTCCAG
>JAVSBS010020179.1:0-17295 GCA_033124195.1 Coracias cyanogaster | reverse complement strand
AAATCCTCATGTGTCCTTGATCCATATTGTCAGGGTTTTTTTTTTTTTTTTTGGTCGGATTTGTCCTGTGTGCCTTTGACGGAAAAGGCACGTAGAGAGAGAGAGAGAGAGAGCGCGACAGAGGGGGAGAGAGAGAGACGTGTCACTGCTTTGGAGCTCATTATCATTCTTAATAAGTCTTAAGGAATAAAGAGGAGCATTGAGTGTAAATGCTGGGTAATCCTAACACTCCTCAAGGTGAGAGGAGTCTCGAGGACACAGAGGAAGAGAGCGAGGAGGAGGGGGTTCTGCAGGGACAGGAGAGGAGATGGGGCTGGCGGTGGCTCTAAGGGAGTGGGCTTGGGTTAGCTGGGCTTGGGTTAGCTGGGCTTGGGTTAGCTAGGCTTGGGTTAGCTGGGCTTGGGTTAGCTGGGCTTGGGTGCGGGCCACCTCCCTCTTCTTCCACAGGCCCGCGCCAGGGAAACTTGTCTCCAAGTTTGCATCCCAGAGATGGTGAGCAGCCCAGCTGGACCTTGGGGCCCAGCCACAGGCCTCTAATGGTGCTGAGCTCTGACCGAGGTTGGTTTGAGGAACAAGTCCTCCCTTGGTGGAGCCGCAGGAAGGGTCTCGCTCCCCGAGAGCGGGCTGTTGGGAGCTTCGCCTCGCCTCCTTCGGGCTGGCACCTCGCTCCCTTCTCCGCCTGTGCCCCTGCTCCCCTGGCAGGCGGTCCGGGGGATGTGCGGGCCGCTGCAGCGCCCGCCGCGCCGACACTAGGGGGCCCGGAGCTGCCGGGACGCGCGGGCGCTGCCGGTGGGCTCCGGCCGGGCAGGCTCGGGCCGGCGGCACGCCGCGGAGCTGGCTGCGGGGCCGTGGTGGGTTGAGGTGCGGCCCGAGCTCCTCGGCAGCTGGAGCCTTGTGTAGCAGTGAGGGAGAGAAGAGGGCACCGGGGAGGTGCATTCCGGGGCTGGGCTGCTGGCTCTGATGGTGAGGAGTCAGGAACCCGCCCGCCTTGCTGGGTCCTTCCCTCTCCAGGCAGGTTTCACCGTACCCATTTGAAAGGGTGTGTGTGTTCCTTTTGGGGAAAGAAAAAAAAAACCCAGGGTTGGCAGAGCCCTTCTTGCCGGCGGGTGTGTGATGGACGGTGCCGAGCCTCCAGCCGTGCCCACCGGCCCTCCGTTCTGGTCTCTTATCTCAAGTCCAGTTGCAGGCAGGAGGAACTGCTGTAACTGGGAATTTGCCTCATGCATCCAAAGCTGAAAGAAGGGGGTGGAATTGCACTTGGATTTTTTTTTTTCCCTCCCAAAGTCTCTCTTGTCTCCCTGGTTCAGCCCATAGCTTCTCGCTGAAGTGAGAGCTTTACCTTTTTTTTTTTTTTTAAATGACTCCAGGTACCTTGAAGCAGGTGGGAAAGGGTTGTGGATGCTGAGTTTTGATCAGTTGGCAGGAGAAGCTAAATACAATGAGGTGGGAAGTCTTGCTAAATGCTGCTTTTTCTTGGTCCAGGTGCTTGGCTTCAAGGTTAAGTGTTATACTGGTAATATTATTAGGTATTAAGTTATTAGTAATGGAACTGTGGGGCTTGCCTGTACTTGGCAGAGAACCGCTAAGAAACTGTATTAGGGCTGAGTTCATCCTGGTTTCTCTGGTCGTGTCCTTCCAGCGTGCCTCAACCCTGAGCTGGAGGGAGCAGTGGAAAACAGGAATGGAGTTGTTGTGCGTCCTCTGTCTTTTGAACTCTTTCCTGAGACGGCTAATGAGTTGTAGCAAGGAGGCATGGGGCTCCTGTGCTGAGGGATCTGCCTGCAACCCCCCACGCTGGCTCTCTCCAGTGGCTGTTGATGAGGTGTCAGCTAATACCTTTCACGCGTGATTGAGCTGGTCTAGAATAGGACCCGGAGGTACAAGAGTCTGTACTCGCGGGGCGAGCTCTAGAGCCGTCCAGCTGCGGAGGCCTCTGTAATAAGCGCTGTAGGAAAAGAGTCTGCGTTGATAGAGCTGTCAGTTGTTTGGGGCCTTTGGCTCCTTGCCCGCCATGGCATTTTGGGGTACTTTTCTCTCCAGAAGATATCCTGGTTTTGTTCTGCCATCAGTGATGCTGTTTTGAAACAAAATAGGTTGCATCCAAATGCTGAGCCATAGGGCTTGTCATTTCAATGACAATAAAACAAGTCACCTCAGAGTTGGTCTCGGAGGCTGGTCCTGATCCTTCTGTGTGCAAAGTCAGCTGAGAAGGCTGGTCCCAGTGCTGGGCACAGCATCATGCTTGCCAGCGTCCATCAGACTTGGGAGGAAGAAGGTAGAGGAACTCTACAGATTTTCCAGGGTTTTTTTAGTTTTGGATGCTCTCCTTTGAAAGGACAGTGTGAAATGAGAAGCTTAGAAAGAGAATCCTTACATCCCCTTGATGGGGAAGGACTGTCTGGAACTGCAAAGGGGGTCTTGTTTCAGTTATGTGCTAAAATGAGTTGTGGAATGTCACTAAGGAGAGGCCTGCGGCAGTCCTTGGGGAACAAGTGTCAAGTGTGACCATAGCACAGGTTTGTCTGGTGGGCTGGGAGAAAAGTTGACTGTGGCCAGTGTTTCCTGAAAGTACAAAATAGTCTAGTTCTGGTCCTGACTTTGAAGGTGGGGATAGCAGCTGGCTCTTGCTTGTGAGACTCTTGCTGACTCTTGCAGCTAGCTTTGTACTTTTTGACTCTAGCTCGTAAACCAGCAAAATCTTTCCTGATTTTGCTTCTGCTTCCAGTAGCAAAGGGACCAGGGCATTTTCTTCCTGAGCAGTGTGAGTCCCAGCCCTACACCTTTCCCAGCGTGGTGAGGTAGGGACTTCTAAATAACAAAACACGAATGTAGGTGGCAGAAATGCAAACCGAGCTATGTGATTGCAGCCTGTGGCTTCGAGGTATCTCCCTCCTGCCCCGCTCAGCCCGTCCCCATGCCAGTGAGAGCGAGGGCTGCACAGAATCACGCTTGCCTGCCTGTTGGATGATGAGGCTGGCAAAACAGCTCCGAGGCTGGCAAACAGCTCCCAGCCTGGCTGCCTCCCCATGGTGGCTGTGTCTGCAGAACATCCTCTCTGTAGGGCTGCTGGTGAGAGCCCCTCCCGCCACCAGTGCCTCCGGCTGGCCCAGCTTTATACCAGGGGAGCAGCGTCCTTTCACACTGGTGAGCCAGCAAAATCTCTCCCAGGGGTTATTGTAACCTCTCAGCAGCGATTTGCAAACAGGCGTTGGGAGATAAAGTCTTGGTGCCGAGCTAAGGGCCAGTAGGGCAGATATGAAACGCGGCAGGTTTATGAAAGGGAAGGTGTATGAAATGCAGCCTGCATCTCCCATTTCACTGCACTATGCCAAAACACACAGTTTCTTATTTCAGTCACTGTGATCTTTCAAGGAGGTTAATTTCCATGACGAACTCCGGGCCACGTGCTTGGAGGATTTATCTAATTAGACTGACACTTTTCTTTTTTAAAAAAGAAAATTAAGCTGCACCTTGGAGGACTTAAGTATTTTAAACTGTGGGAGCGGCAGCAGGCGGTGTGATCCCTGCTCAGGGAGCAGGGAGAGGAAATTTCCCCTTTTTTAGTCTCCCGTTTAAGACTTCACCAAAGGTCCCCACTTACTTGATTTTCTTACATGGTGGCCGGATGCTAAAGAGTATTTTATCCTGCCTGAGTGAGTCCCTAAAGCCTCAGCTGGCTCTTTAACTCATCTAAACTATTGATGTTCTGGGCTGTTATGTATTCGGGATGGAGTGGAGGGTAAAGGGGAGACCTGTTAATGCTCCGTAGGCTTGTCCTAGAAAAGCTGCATCCTCCCAGGGCAGCAAGTGAAGTGCCCGCAATGACTGAGGTAGGTGTGTGTCCCTCTCATCACGCTTGAGCACCTCATGCTCATGAGCGTGTGCAGCGCTGAAGCTGCTGTGACTCTCCTTGTCCTGTCTGTGGTCAGACAGAAACATGAGTCCTGGGAGAGCCCCTGCCCTTCGTCCAGCCTTGTTGCAGTTGGATCGTGGTTGGGTTTCCTGCTGGAAATGCCTTTCAGACAAGAGCTGGGACCATGCTGTAATAAAAATAGAGGATTTGAGGTTGAGGCGGTTACCTGCAGGCTGTTACCTGCGCTGTCCTCAGACCAGAGAGCTCTCACACTTGGAGGCACAGTGAATGATGCTGATTTTGTTCCCGTCAGAGGGCTCCTGGAGTCCTGCTTTACACTCAGTGCCTGCTGCCTGCCCGTTACTTGGCAGACTCCTTGTGTTGCTGTTTGTGAATCCAGGTTCAGCTCACTTCAGGCCTGATAATGCTCCTGCTGTTTATCCCTGCAGAGCAGATAGAAGGGAGGTCTTTGCAGGGCACTGAATTGCTGCACTAAATTTGGACAGCTCAGACCACGTTTTCTTGCAGCCCGGGCTGGAGCACAGTAGCATCTGTGGGGTCTAGTGCAAATGGGGAGGGAAGCATCTGCACGGAAGCGGCCAGCATGAGAGTAGCTTTGTGATAATACATTGAATTCTGCGGAGCTGTTCATGTTGCAAGGCTCTGCACAGAGAAAAATAAGGCAGCCTTGTCCAAGGAGGTGGTCACTGGGTGCGCTACAGTCCCCAGCTGATATCCCGAGGAATCCATGGTGGATTGAACCTGAGAATTAATTTTGGTTTGCCTATGGTGAGGAAAGGAACAAAAATAGATACTTCCTTTCCTACCCACCCACCACGTTCAAAAAGAAAAAGAGAAAGAAAAATAATAAAATCTACCAGGCACTGAAAGGTCTAACCAATAAGAGCCCCGTCGGCTGGGGAGCGATCGTTCTGGCTTGGTCAGCCATCCCTAACAAGTTACGGGTTGTATAAACTCCCAGCTTACAGCTGTAAATTTACTCAATTTTGAATACAGCCACAAGCTGGCTCAGCAGGATCTGAAACCGTCTGCTCCAGTAGTCCTGGTATGCTTGAAATCAACAACTTCTGGGGGCCCCAGCTTTGGACACATGTAACTGTGGAGGGCCAGATCCTGGACCACACCACGCAGAGCCCTATTGTGCCCTAAATTGGATCTCACCAGTATCAGCTGCTGGGTTAATTGATCCTTTCTTGGCTTTTGGCTTCCCTGCCTTGGGTGATGCCTCTTGATCTCCATTGCAGCAGGTCCACTGCCCCCTGTGCCTGTTTCTGTTCCATACCTCAAGGCAAGGAGCTTGGCCAGGGGCAGACCCCCTTGCAGAAAGCTTCCAAGATAGCGCCCATCACAGCAGCGCCACAATCTCTGCTGGATTGCGTAGCGGGTGGGCAGGATTTGATCCATAGGCTGTGTGGGGCCCTTTCCTGCAGCATCTGCTCAGTCCTGTCCTGAGGTGGAGTCAGTGGGTGTTTGCTTGGTGTGTTCTGAGAGCAGAAACATCATCCTGACTTCAGGGGTTGTTGCAGCGGAAGGGACCGATCTCTCTGAATACCTGTAATGTTGCAACATTTATTGCTCCTAGAAAGCTGAACTCTTGGCTTGTCGGGACTGAATCCTGCTGCAAACAGGAGCATGTTGTTTGCGTTGAAAGGGAGTTTAGCCCAAGTACTCAGTTAAATTTTGATCACCTCTTACGTGTTCAGAAATCGGACAGTCAGCAGCAGCTCGGCAGACGCAGTCTAGGGGAAGAGGGCCGTACCTGGCTGATCCTGATCCCAGTTCTCCTCTTACTGCTGGCTACATTTCATCGTGTTTCTGATGGGGAAGCATTTTGTCCGAGACAAATCCTTTTATCTTAGAATGAGGCATCGAGTACTGCCATGTTGGTCTCATTGACGCCTCAGCCTTCAGCAAAACTGAAGCGGTATTTTCTGTTAGTTGGAGTGGACTTGGTAAGGTAGAGATGGCTTGAGGGATGGCAAGCCCAGACCTCCTCAGTGTGTACCTGGCAGCCTCTGCCCTGGGCTGTTGTCCAGCTCTTGGAACCAGCTTGTGGCCACCTTCGCTGGAGCAGACACGGTGCTTGGTTCAGGCTCCTCCAGGTATGAGAATGGTGAGGACAGAGGTTATGGGGATAATACGGCTCCGAACACAGCAAGTGTTCCCTCCTGAATTCAGCTCCCTACAAAGAAATGAAAACCAGTGGATGCAAATGAAAGCTTCGTGAGAGGTTTCCTCTCCCATCTTCCTCCTCTCTGCTGTGGCTGTGCTGGCTCTGGCTCCCAAAGGGTTAAGGTGACTCATGCCCCTCTCACCAGATCTGCTGGCAGGAACGCTTCATCCCAGCCTCTAATTGGTGGTGTTTGCTCTGCACTTTCTCGCTCTGGTTTTGATGAAAACATTTAACCAGGAGCTTAGTGTGCAGAGGCTCCCAGCTGACAGCCGCCGCACTGTCTTTACCAAGTTGTCCTTGCTGTGTAAATTCAGCAGCCTGGCTTAGAGGTGGCAGGGGAGGACAAAGTACACAGCATCGCAGCCCCTGGCTCCTCGGCTCCACTCCTCTTACCTACAGTAATCTCTAGCGTCCAGGCCCATATCTGCTCCAGTTCACAAATGCCTTTCTGTACCTGGACAGCCAGCGACGTTAGGAGCCAGTTCAGAGCCTTGGGATTAGGCTGTAGAGATGGGAAGAGTGGCCCTGGCAGGTCCCATAGGGCCCGGCCTTACCTGAGAGCAGTGGGACAGCTTGGTAGGGCTTAGGAGATCTGTTCCCAGACCATCCATCTGCGATCCTGGGGGATTCTTCCCCGGAGAACAAGCTCTGACAGGCCCTATGCCATGGAAGAGAGGTGAAGCTACTGGTTCTGTTACATGGAGATGACCTACTCATTCCTTCCTGTGCTGTTTGGGAGCTTGTGCAGGATTTTCCCAACACAGTCTTTCGTTGCAGCTGTTTCAAGTAATAACCTGCTTGTCTATAGGCTCTTCTAATGGGCTTCACCCTAAGAAGTCTCAGCTGATTGTAATTTTTGCCGTGCAAGTGGCAGAGAAGTTAGCATGTCCTTATGGAGACACTCTTGAGAGCAGGCATGTCCAAGCTCCTCAGTTCCTACGTCACAGAACCCTTAGGCAGCAGCAGAACTGAAACAGCCCTGGGGGGAGATGCCAGTTTACCCATGTTGCTGCTGGAAAATGCATTCAAATTTCTGCCCAAACAGGAGATTGTGACATGCAAGAAATTCATCCGAGCCCGTTGGGGCTGCCACTGCTCTGATATTTCTTTACCTGCCTTATCTCTGGTGATCTACCCTATGAACAGCAAAACAAATCCAGATGGGAAAATGTATAAACCAGAAAATCTGGATTCCCTGTTCCTGGAAAAGCATGATTCCTTGTTCTAAGCCGCCTCCGTGTGTCATGGGGTCTGCCATGAGAAGATGCCAGAACTGTTGAAAGAGGCCAGGCCTGTGTCTGCATTAAGGAAACTTAGCAGCAGTGTAGCACCCTGTGTGAGTGCAGGTTCCCAGAGGAGATGAGCTGCGCTGGGGGAAGCAGGATTTGCCCTGGGGAGGGTTGATCAACTAAGGCAATTGTCATCTTTAGATCTATTTGAGGATCTTGCTCCACATCGTTCTGCTGAACTGATTATGCCTATTGAGGGAAATTTTTCTGCCTCTTCCCTGACCCTGAGTACTGATAGTCTGGAACCAAAGACACGTGTCTCATTAAAAACAAAAAGAGCCTGGCCAGGCCACCACTCCGCACAACGTACGGTCTGTTATCAGCCCGGAGAAAGGGGAGCGAACAGGTGTAGGATAACAGTGCAACTGAGAGAGACCAAAGTGCATCATAAAATAAACAGCCAGTGCTCCAGCTCCCCCAAATGCACCATTGAGTTGCAGGGTCTACGGTGTGCTTTTGAACAGGCTCCGAGCAAGTGCCCGCTTGGGGCACCGTTTAATTTGCAGCCAGAAGTGGGTTGATGATTATCTGCGTTGTGGTAGCGCCTGGCAGCCCCCTGCCCCTTCGGTTCCACTCGGGGCTGCAGGAGCAACATGAGCTCCCTGCCTCAAAGAGCTTCCAGTTGTGGGGGAAAGAGGCTGCTCACAGGTCTGACCAGCTGTGGGCCTGACTTCATGAAATGAAAAAAAGTAGGCTTGGATGGAGGGCCAGAGAAGGCATCTTAGCCTTCCCTTACCGTAAGGACTGTAACTGTCGTTAGTACAACCTTCACAACCTTTAGTCTTTAGGGAGGAGCCCATCCAGCCTCTTCTGACAGTCTTTCCTCCTGAGATTCCTCAGGTGAAGGTACTTCTACTAGGTAGAACAAAAGGTATCTTTGCACCTTTTGTTACTTGGAGAATCTTCTCTTGCCCCTCGTGCGTTGGGGCTGGCAGAGCTTGCAGTGGTGCTGTTGGCGTTTTCACTGCACTCAGCGAAGCAGCAGCTTGGCTCACTTTACCCAGCGCTTTAGTGTCTTAGCGTGACTCAGCCACTGGAATTGTGCTTACCCAACAATACCTTTTGTCCTTTGCCCAAAACTTCTGGCCAAGAAAAAGGGGAAAAAGGAGGAGGGAGAAAAGAAAGAAAAGAGAAAATTCTGCATTTAGTTGTCCTTTCATCACAGGTAGTGCCAGTTGGGTTTTGCTTTATTTGTACAGGGTGGGGAGAAGAGAAAAAGAAAACAAGGTGGAACTCGGACAAGGCCCAGGAAATGTTTGAGCCTGACAACAAACTTCTTTTGTTCAGGGGAGCGGGGGAAAGAATGGAAAAAAGGGGCAGAAGACCAGCTGAAACCAACCTCAGCCCTATGCTATTGGGCAGATTTCTTCTTCCTACTCTTTATTGTTTGGATTTTTTTGTTTTGCTCAGGTGTGTTGTGATAATTTTGTTTGCACTGGTGCCTTTGTGTGCTGCCTTCTAGAAGGCGGACAGATGAAAGGTTTCCTGGGGACACGTTTGTTATTTGGATGGGGAGGATTTGTCATTTATTCTAGGGGTATCTTACAGGCTGATGCTTTCCATTATCCCTCCCCTCTAGCCGTGAAGATCAAGATGGCTAGAGGAGAAGGATGAAGGCCCATGCTGTTCAGGAGGAGAGACGAGCGGTTTAGGGGATAGGCATGAAAGTCATGGATTAAAATGCAGAAACCAGAGGGTCTTGTTGATGAGAAAATGAAGAGGATCTTGAAAGCAGCTGTCAGGGACACTGCCTAGGGGTCTCCTAAGTACAACCGAGTGCTAGGACATAGACCTCCCTGTCACAGGGAAAATCTTTGACCAGTAGGTTCTTGTTGGCACAAAAACACTTGCTGAATCACCTGCAATGTTCTTCTTTCAAAAGAATTGGAAATTGTGGGATAGCTGCCCAAGGGGCACTAGAAATTACAGTGATCTTGCGCTACATGGGACAAAGTGGATTCTGGTGGAGTTGGGTTTCAGTGGGGTCGTTATGGCCAGTTCATTAGTGCTTACTCTAGGTACCACCAGGGCCACGCAGCGCACATGGAACTTGGTTAGAGCAGTCAGAAGTGCTTTCCCATCCAACCTGTGGTGCTGGCACTTGCATGCAGTCCATGTGTTGTACGTTCAGTACAGCTGGGCTGGGCTTGGGCGCCACTCAAGTGATCTGTTCCTCTCAGGAGATGCCCTTCCCTGGGATGCTGGCTAGTACCTTCTCAACTGGCCCGTTATTTCTCCTGAGCTGTTGACTCTGTTCAGTGTTGTAGCGGTCCTGTAATGTTGGAGTAGCTGGGTGATGAGGAGGCTGCAATGAAGGGTTGTGGAGTCTTTTCTTGGCCAGGTTAGAAAGATTAATCTTGATTAATCTGTTACCTTTTCTGGGTATTACGAAGTAGCGTATCAAAATTAGTGAACCGAGTTGTGGATATCATTGGTAAGGCAGGTGCTGGCCATATTCTCCATAGAACAGTTAACTGCTTTGATGTGGCTTGTAAGAGGGGAGGTGTCCAACATCCAGTGCATGAAAAGGAAGAAGAGCAGAGAATCAAAATCACGACATGGAGCGGCACTTTCCTGCGGTGTCTCTTCGCAGGCTTGCTGTTCTTCTGGTGATGGCCAAAATGACCAGCATGCCTAGGATACTAAAAGAAAGCGTCCAAAGTTGCTGCCAATTAAAACTTTTTCCCATGATACTGGGCAGGTAGATTCCCTGTATTGCATTTACCAGGCTTTGTATCCATAGCATCCATTCTTCTCAGTGCAGGTTCTCTCTGGGTTTCATCAGGCAGCCCTGGAGCTGCTCTTTTCCTCAGCGTGCTGCTTAAGCCTCTGGATCTGGGACCCCTGGCTTGCGGGACACGATCCCAGTTAAATGACTCCAGAGCAGAGTGAATTCAGCATGTCCCAGGCGAAAGCTGGAGTACTTCCACTACAAAATATGCTATTCCAGATTTACACCAGGATTCAGATACATTCAGACTTTGGCCCTCAGTCTTTGCCTTTGTTTTTGTATCTGTACAATGAAGATAATAAAACTTGCCTGCAGCACGGCTTGTAGCTGAGAATTAAGGAACGGTTTCCAGCGCCAGGTGGAAGGCAGCTATGGAACATGGGCTGTAATTTTTGCTGCTAGTCTATTTGTCTGGATTGGAGAAATGAAGGCCTGAGTGAGACGAGCAGAGGAAGGTGAACACACTCGCTGCTGAGGCTCTCGGGAGATGCTCTGGGGAAACTTGCCCAGGGGTCTCGAGGGAAGAGGCTGGCACCGAGGTGCTGGCAGCGGTGGTGGCGAGCGAGCGGCTTTCCTGCCGTCCATTCCAAACGCAGGAATGACTGTGGGGAACGATTTCAAAGCCACCACTATGGAGATTAAGGGGATGAGAATGTAAATCTCAAGTAAAAAGGTAATTGAATGTAATAGCAAACACTGCTCGGTCTATGTTAATTTTAGCTCTTCCCCTGGATACAAGGCGCTGTATTAGTGTTTTATTACCATTTTGTTTGCACTAATAAAATAGTAAAATTTATTTCAAGGAAGTTGAAGGATGGTTTTACAATGCAAATTTGAAGAAATTGGACTTTTCATTTACGCCACTGCTATTTTAAACCCTGAAGGGTGTAAATTAGCCTCCTGTGCCTGGGTGAAATCCACTGCTTCCACAAGCAGGGGGAGGATTTGATGTGGGGGAGAAGAGAACAAAACCAAATCATCTGAATATTTCAGAGAGACAGAGATATCTGATGAGGAGAGAGAAAAAACGGACTGCCTGGGCCCACTGAGAGGAAGGGCTGGAGCAGAGCGGGGAGAGCTGTTGGAAAAGCAAGTTTCTGCCGAAGGGCTGATTCGGCTGTCGGGAGGGTCAAGAAGGGGCAGAACAAGGCAGCAGCTGTGCCTGTGGGCGCTGAGCATCGTCCCCCGTGCTGGCTACATGGTTTGTGACGGTGAAGGAGGTGCCCATAACTGGGGCTCAGCTGATTAACAGATGCTGTCAATGCCAGAGTTCCTAGAAGAGTGGAAGCCTTGGGCAGGTTTTGCTTTCCGGCCCAGGGGACCCCCACTTCCCACAATGCCGGTACTTCTCGCTTTCTCTCGCTTTGCTGTCTTCATCTTCCTGCCATAGCCCGGCCCATCCGGCAGCCAGGCACAGCCTGCCTCTGATTCACCGCTGAGTCACAGTGCTGCCTGCAAAGGTGCCTCCAGCCCGAGAGGCTGGTTCAGTGACCTCCACCTTCACTCAGGACTCCTCTTCGGCATGAAATAGAAAGGGGTGGGCAGATTATCTGGTCCCTTTCACCTTCATAAACTTCTCTATAACAGTGTTCTGATCACACTGTTTTGCCACTGCTTGGCCTTGACATAAATGATGCTGTAAAGGCCAAGCTACATGGAATCGGGTCCAGAGAGCCGTGTTTGGTTCCAAAGGTCTTGCGCTGAGTTGGCCGAGTGCCCCTTGGAGGCGAGTGTCTCAGGGTGTAGAAGCATCCAAAGCTTAGCGGCTTTCTTGGACTTTACTGAGGTTCTGCAACAGGTCTGGGAATCTTACAGGGTATCTTTGAGGGCTTCATTCTCCTTGTGCAAATAGAGGTGTGGGCAAGGAGTTGTAGCATCATGTTCTTCAAATCCCAGAGGTCCTATTCCTCACCTGGGAAAGGCTTTGAGTTACTATTTCTTAATCACGTTCACCTTGCACATACCTTGGTCTTGAAGCAATACTAGCAGGAAGGGAACCACACTGACTTTCTCCTGTATAGGAGAATTATTTCTTTTTTCTGAATCTTGACAGAAATTGTACCTTTGGTCATTGTCCTCAGATGATCTCACTCCACCTCATAGAATGGGTTGCATTTTTTGAGCAAGTCTACACATTACAGTCCTCCCCAGCCCACATCAGGCTGAGGTACTGATCTGGGTGTGAAGTCCTCAGAGAACCCTTTTCCTTCTGAGATCCTGTGGACTAATAGTCACCTGAAACATTCCTAGGGAGTTTCTGTCCACAAGTATTACCGATTTTGGAGCCAGCCCGGTCACACTGCTGTGGGCTGCTCCTTCTGTGGGAGGTAATTGCTAACGTACTCGTTTGGTGTCTGGCCTACTGGTCTAGCTGTTGCCCTGCATTCTTGGCCAAGTGGTACAGAGTGAGCTGGAGAGGAAAAACCAGCTCTGGTGATCTGATTTTGCAGAGTTAGATCTCCCAACTCTCCTTCGGATTATGAATATCATCTATTCGCTTTATCCTCAAGAGGCCTTTCAGGACAGAAACCACCGTTTACCCCACGCGAAGGCAGGACAGAGCTTCTGATTGTTACTATTTATGGTTCGAATAGCAGCAAATCCACTGCAGAAGTTGAGGCCAGGTTCCAGGTCCTGTGTTCTTAGCACTCTGCAACCTGTCCTAGTGGCTGGGTATTAGAGAAAGCCTTCAAAAGTTTTTGAACGCTCTTGCAGGTTCAAGTTCTAGCACAAAGCCACTAGCCCATGGGTGGTATCAGGCAGCCCTCTTAAACTCCCTACCCTTCTCCTTTGGTGGGTGTAGCAGAGGCTGAGCCAAGACCGAGGGCGTTACCAAAGAAAGCAAAGACTTATTTTTGGCATTGAAATGGTTTCCTATTCCAGGCGAGTCTGGGGAGCAGCGTGGTTGTGTACCCAAGGATTTAAGCAGTGCATTAAGCAGAGGGGTTACACTCCGGGTGGATTTCAATCAAAAACTATAATTACATCAAATAGCAAACGGAAATGGAAAAAGAGGATTACTAACTCGACCCTGAATGCTGTTGGCTGCTGAACCTGCTCCATTATTCACACCCCCTCTCTTGCCTGAGGTGGGGGGTGTGTGTGTGTGTAGGCAGTAAGGCCCCCCCCTCCTTTTTCCATTTCCTTCATCCATCTGATGAAGTCAGAATCCCTGTGTTGGTATCAGTGCTTGGAGGAAGGCAGGAATTTGCATGACTTGGATTTGGGACTTTGCAGGGCAGGTTTGGCCTCCCTGTGCAACTCTTCCTGGCTCCAGGCAGGAAGAACTGCTCAGCTGAGGCAGTCGTGGGAACCCCTGGGCCCACAAGCCTTCTCTTTTCTTCTGTTTCGTTATCAGAGTAGCGTTTTGGCCTCATCACGGTTCATCCTCAAGGAACCTGGAAAGCTCCACGCTGCAAACAGGAAGTGCTTTCTAACCTAGAGAGCTAGGCTAGTTTTTAAAACCCTTCTTGAGTTAGCAGATCTGTCCCATGGTTGTGTCTGACCTCTGAAAGAGGCTGTTGGCTGGTACAACTTCCCGGTTGAGGACTTCCCACACACCTGCAGAGTTTGGGGCTCCCAGATTTGCTCTCTGGTTCAAGGTGGAATGTGGCTTCTTGCAGTACTTTGAGACACTTTGTTGATTCCAGTTTGCCCCTTCTGCTGTCTGACACTGCTCTACCTGTCACCTGCCTCCTGGTCTTCGTCTGCCTCACTTCACTCGTCCTGCTCTCCCAGTCCCTCCCCGTGTCTCTCTTCCTTCCTGTCATTGGCAGGTTGTGTCTCTACACGCCTGTCGCACACCTGAGGTTGGGAGGATGTGTAGTGAGTGTGCCGAGATGGCTGGAAGTGTTTACCAGACAGGGAGGATAAGGTATTCAATCCCCCACTGCCTTCCCAAGCCTGCTTTCTCAGATGGTTTTCCAGATGTCTAATCCTAGATTTCATAGCCCAGCCCAGCTCCTGTTTGATGGGATCTCTTCTCTGTTCGTGCTAAATGGGTGAGCCAATGTGCTGGAGCTAGGTCTGAATTGAAGCTACAGAAGAGCACTGCTCAGTGCTTGCTGTTGTGGCAATCTGCTACACCCTGACCAAAGTTGTTGCCCCTTTTTTACCTGTGTCAGGCTTGGAGCTGGGGGAAATAATCTGGTGCATGGAAGAGAAACCCCAATGCATTCAGTGGTGTGAGGGAGGCAAGAGGTTCACGCATGGTCTGGGAAGAAGCACGAGAAAGGGACAGTAGACTTTCCAAGCTCCAGATAACAGCAAAACTATACAGGGTGAGACTTTGCTGGGTTCCAGGCTCTGAATCAAAACCATTTAAAAAGCCAGCACCTGTGTGATTTTGCTGCGCTGAGCCTCGTGCCTGGCATTGTCCTGTGCTAAGGGATGGATTCCTCCTCCCTTGGTGAGTACCGTTTTGATTCTCACTTGGGCAGTCTTTCTCATTTGTCTTAAAAACCAGGAGCTACCCTGTAGTTTTCTTGCAGCTTTTCCTGGAGACACATTGGAGAATGAAAGATCCAAGTGCCTTCTTGCCTAAATTGGTGTTTATTCTAATGATTCAACAGGGATACTCATCTTCCTTTCCTACAGGACGGGGCCCTAGATTTTACCCCAAACTGTGAAGCAGTTATATGGCAGGGACAGTTGTCTGCAGATACATGAGATTTATAGGGCTTCTATTTTTTAATTATTTTATGAGTGTCCCTGAACTGGTGTCTGTGAGGAGAAGCTGGCTCCCTGCACAGGAGGAAATTTCACTCAGCGGTGGGAATCTTTGCCTTTGACCAAAGCTCCGTTCCCCGCTCCCGCTGACCAGCCTGTGCTGGTTTCTCCTGCCCGGTCAGAGGTGGCTGCATTTCCACGGCACCGTCCTTACCTTACCGTGAAACACTGGGGAGGAAAGGTGCTTTGTAACTGGAAGGGAATATTCTTTTCTTATAGACAGATCTTTGATTTTTGTAACACAATAGTGTGAACTGTAAAAAAAAAAAAAAAAAAAATCGCTATCCAAATGTAGGCTTCACTGAAAATCGTTTAAATACATTAAAGAAATTCAGCCTCAGTTAAAAACTGAAATCCCTTTTAGCAGGTATGGGAAAGAATAATGTTACTGGTTAGACCAAACTTTTCTTTATTACGCAGGCAAAAATATGGCCAAGACACTTCCCCAATTAATTTTTTTCTTTTGCATTTTATGAACTTTAATTTTAAATTTATTTCAGGCTTCCTCTGCAGAATCTAGAGTCCAGACATAATGGCTTAGGTGCTAGTTGAAGAAAACCAAAGCCTTAAACAAACTCTTCATGTCACTGTCCAAAAGAGCTACAGTGGGAAAAATAAATGGTGACAAATAAGTGACATCAAACATTCCAAAATTCATCTTGATTTTAGATTTGGGTTTGTTACACGCTGTAGAAAATATAAAAATCCAAACATTAGGAGAAAAATTGTAAGGGATTCAGGAAGGCTGGAGTCGTCCTGCTTTGTACCAGCTTGACTTTCCTTCTCACTGTGCCAAGTCCTGTCTCTGTGGCCGTGAGTGAAGTGGAGCCAGTGGAACGGCTCAAGGGTTTGTCTGTGTGTATCTCTTCTAGTCCAGGGCCTTCGTGGTTTGCGTGGTCCAACTGTGACCCTTCTTCTACTTCGTTTTTGCTGTTCCTAACAGTATTTTGGAAATGACAACCCCTTTCTGGTCCCTTGTCCTTGTGTAAACCACAGTCACCTTTCATCAAGTGATAGGGTCTCGGCAGACGTGAAATAAAAGGGTTGATTTTAAAGGGGTATCATTTGCAGGTGTGGAAAAATATAAGCAAAGGGTGAAAAAGAGGAGCAGAATGTCAAGGATCAGGCATTTGTTTTGGAGAGGTCTTATAAGACTTACAAGTCCAACTGAAGCCTTCCAAAGCTGCAGGTGCTTGGAAATTTGGAAGAGCCGGGTCTGTACTATTTATAAGAGAAATACGCATGTGCATGAACATTTCTAGTTGCCGTAAGACATACTCTGTTATTCCTGCCTGCACCAGCTCTCACGTTACAATACCGAAGGTCCCGCTGGTTCCATGGGGCCAGCTCAGAGCCAGGCTCTGCGGCTCGGGGAGGAGGAGGGTGTGAGACTATAACCCCCGGAGAGCAGAAACGCTGGCAGGAGGCATCTCACCTCGGGGAAGTGATCTTCATGGGTTACTAGTTTTATCAGCAGTACATCCTTTTATACAGAGAGAAGGAAGAGAGGAGAGAAATTCCATCCGGCTTTGCTGATTCAGTGGAGTAAAGAGGTGGAATTCATTAGGAAAAAATTGTTTACGGCACAGCTTTAGTCAGAGGTTCTTCCATTTTAACGTCCTGCTTTTTTATGATAGATTGTTTGAAAGACAAAGCAAGCACCAGGGGCTGCTTCGTGTTTTTGTTTTTATTTTTTCATTAAAGTTTAATTGCGTGACTTGTTATGTGATGTAACTTCTGGAAATGCCTGTTGTAGGTGCTTGCAAAATTATTTTTGATTTGTTATGTTTGAATCTTGGATGCGGGTGTGCTAAGCCTCAAAGAGGTATTCAGACATGCATATAGAGAGAAAACATATATATATATAGGATAGGTTTTGATTAATGAAAGAAAAGAACTGAAACTGCTGTGAGAGAAGAATCTCCTTTATTCGAAAGCTCTTCTGCTACATCACTAGGACAGAGACTAAGGGCCTTAAAATTAGTATAACTATAATTTATATCCACCTTAAGGACACTCTTTGCCTCCTGATCAGTAATGGAGCCTTAAATATAAATGGATCCTCATCTTGCAAACACTCAGATATTTTCTTTCCTCACATGAGGTGTCAAAGGAAGAGCTTCTACAAGGAAAATAGGGCATTTGCATAAGTACTCACGGCGTCAAACAACAGAGAATTTGTATTGCATAAACAACAACAATCACATTAAAATCAGCCTGCTTTAATAGTTTAGAAAAAATGTAACAAAAACATTGAAACTGTAATAGATGTTGCTGTCTGTATTGGTATCGATTTCATAATTTGCATTGCCTTAATCTTGGGTGGGTGAAGATTAAGAATCTCCGTGTAGAGGTATGTGTGCGCAATAAGTGGGTGACATCTTAAGCAGCTTGCCTTTGCCTGGAGACGATGAGTTGAGGGCAGAATGTTTCCTCCATAAAGCCTAGGTTTTGGAAAACAGAGAAGGATCTTTATAAACAAAAATCTTGTAAGGAAAAC
>JAVSBS010020176.1:135246-147557 GCA_033124195.1 Coracias cyanogaster | reverse complement strand
TCACATGAGAGATGCTCCATTCCCCTGATCATTTTCATGGCTTTACTCTGGACATGGTCCAACAGGTCCATGTCCTTCTTGTGTTGAGGTTTCCAGAGCTGCATGCGCTACTCCAGGTGAGGTCTCACGAGAGCAGTGTAGAGGGGCAGAACCACCTCTCTTGTCTGCTGCCCACACTTCTTTTGATGCAGCCAAGGATGCGATTGACTTTCTGGGCTGCCACTGCACATTGGTGGCTTATGTCCAGCTTTTCATCTACTAGTACCCCCACATCACTTTCCACAGGGCTGTTCCCTAGCATGTCCTCTCCCAGCCTATATTAATACCATTGATTGCCCCGGCCCAGGTGCAGGATCCTGCACTTGGCCTTGTTGAACCTCATGAGATTCACCTGGGCCCACCTCTCCAGTCTCTCCAGGTCCCTCCGGATGGCATCCTGTCCTTCTGAACGGCATCCCATCCCTCTGGCATATCAACTGCACCAGCCACCTTAGTGTCACCAGCAAACTTGCTGAGGGTGCACTCAATGCCACTGTCAATATCATTAATGAAGGTATTAAACAACACTGGTCCCAGTATGGACCTCTGAGGGACATCACTTGTCACCTTTTTGCATCTGGACATCGAGCCATTGACCACTACTCTCTGGATGCAACCATCCAGCCTGTTTGGCAGGATTTGCACCTAGCAAGCCCGTGTTGACTCTCTTGAATCACTTTCCTGCCCTCAATTGTTTTATGCTAATTACTGAGTTTGTGAATATGCTCCAGTATTTTTTATTGACATGGAAGTTATAAGATCATCTAAGACCTCTTCAGGAGGAACTGGCTGATCACTGTCATTACCACCTCTTCATAATCAGTTCTTGCCCTACTGCTGAGACTTCTGAGCTTATTTCTGTCACTGGCAGTTTATTAAACAACTTAAAAATCAATTTGTTCCCTTGGTTTTGGAAGTATTTTGTACTATTTGATACTCATGAGAGGTTCTTAATCAAGAAAGTGGTGAAATAAACTTATTTCAAATATGTCGTGTTTTAACATTAATAGTTCAGGATACCTTATGACTCATATATGGCAGAGTACTTCCCCTAAAGACTGTTCAGTGTGGATAAAACTTTCTATGAGTTAGGGGCAGTTTATAATAGAGATATGCTCCAAAATTCTGACAAAGAAGGTAGAAAACATAAATTCATGATAAATGGTATCTTTCTACAAAAACATTATTTTCTCAAGTTTTCAACCACTTATTAGGTGATGGAATGCTGAAGGTAAAATTATTTTACTAGTAAGTCATATGGTCTGCTCATATCTGAACTGTTCACTTTGCAGCATATCTCAAACGCCTTTATAAAGTTAATAGCAATATCTGCCTGAGGCAACACACTCAGAAGACTTCTACATAGACTTTAGAAGAAGGATTACCACCAAATAGCATTTGAGCAGTTCAAATTGTGGATTTCACGTGTGCTGGCAGAAAAACTGTGCTGGGTGACCTGAATCACTAGATGTAGAAGCAAGGTGCTATAGAGCTGATATCACTAGGTCAGGGTGAAGTCTGACGTAAGTCAGATTTGCAAAACAGTTGTCAGGACCTTTCAGGAGATATTGTCCCTTCTTGCCTGTGAACCATTCCTGGAATTTTCCCTCTTTTCATCTTAGTAAGTTCTGTGCTAATTATATTGCTTTGGTCAATGGTAAGAAGATTTTAATTTGTGATGTCACAGAAAATATCTTGCTCCTTTAAAGATAACATCCATGACTTGTTATTTCTCATTGCAATCAGTGACTGCATATGGTCTTTATAAAGGGCGGTATATAGTTCAGCTGGTGTGATCCCAGTTCATATACATGTTATTTCAGGAAGCATGCTCTTACAAAACTGGATCTGTTCTTTCCTCTGTATGGTTTCTAAGACTACTTTTAAAGATGTATCTTAGTCGGCAGTGCAGGTATATGCAAAGACTTTGTATCCTTCTCTAAGAGTGAAACTGAACAAATGATTGTGATCGATCCCATATTAACATAGAAACTTTTCTAATTTTAGTAAATCAATAGGAAGACATGACCCAGGTTTTGTTCACAGAACAAGAACGGTACAGGTGCTGTCTTGCAATGCTTTAAAGCTGTCTTATTTGAGGGACGCTTCTCCTTCAGTTCTATAGATAGAAACTGGTAAAGGTTTTTTTTTATTTTTCTTTTTTTTTCTTTCCCATAAATCTTTGTGCCTCTGATTTTTCCTATTTTTTTTTTCTACTGGGAGAAAAGGAATTGTTTTATGAGGGAGTAGATTAGTTCCTTGCAAAAACATAAAAATGGAATTTTGCAAGTTCTTGTTTTGTCAGGCTGTGTGAGTGTAAAAGTACAGAAATGCAGTGGAGCATCAGGTCCAGAAGGTGACTGCTGAAAAATCTGCTTTTTATTAGCAGAGATTGAATGCCATACTCTTCTTTTTTTCATAGTTTAGACTTGAAAGACAGAATAATGAATTCATTTTTTTTGCTAGTGATTTCCAGTAATGACTAAAATGTAAAGTAATGCATTGAAACTTGATGAAATAAAAATATGTAATTCCATTAATAGTGGTCTCTTGGTTGGCTGAAGAACATGAAGTAACAAAAGCCACTTAAGCATTTACAAACTGTTACATACTGGATACAGGCAGTAGAGAAATTCTATAACACCAGATTCTTTAAATGAAAGCTACAGTTTATTAAATTAAGCTGTGACAGAAACTTTTTATTTGAACTTTGTGGGAGGGGAAGTAGAAAACTTGACTTCTGTAATTTCAAGGACAAAGCAAAGCATGATCTTTTCATTTTCAGGATATTTTTAAGCTAAAGAGGATCACATCATTTGTATGCTGACATCCTTCCTATTGTTTTCATTAAAAAAAGAAGAATGAGAGTCTCAGAAATCTTGAGCTGCACCTGATAAGAAATTTTTTAAAGATGACCCCAACCTGTAAAGGATGATTTATGAAATCATGGTTTTCATTATTAGACTTAGTGCTGACTCTGTTGTTTTTGATTGATATGCCTGGAGCTTATAGGCTTCATTTTTTGTTTAAAGTGAAGAGCAAGGGCATTGAAATTTTACTGGAGAACAAAGTTATGTAAAAGACATCCAGGTACAAGAATAGGTATCACTGAAGATAAAAGGGCTGCAGAGAAAAAAATATTCATACTTTTAAAATTACAATGTACTGTATGTAAAGTTTAAATTTTAAACAAAACATTAGGGATAACAATACTGAAAAAAAAAAATTTACTTTTCATACACAATAACTGATCGTAAGATATTCCAGGTAAATTGATTCCCATATGTATATCTATCACTACAAGCAAAAAAGATAATAAAAAATCCTCATAAAATTACAGAAAAAAAATCCCAAATGCAGAAACTGCAAGAGAAAATAGTATAGTACTCATACTTACTCATATTGTCATATGTGTGGTGCCTAAATTGACAATATTGTATATATCTCTTCTATTGGGGTTACAAAATCATGACTGCTGTTTAAGATACCGAAGATGTTTGAACGGAGTTGACAGCAAAGTATGTCCTGCATTAAGATGTAATATAAATTTCATAGACAGTTCACCAATCTGGTTATCAAAGTCCAGTTAAATGACAGTGTAATTTGTCTCTCATTTTTAAAAGTCTAGATTGTCACAGTAACAGTTCTCCATGGAAAAAAAAAGAAAGTCCCATAGTTTTGACTTGTGCCAAATTCAAACCAAAGATGGAGAAGGTTACCTTTTTTGGAGAGCTGAGGGAACAAAATGATTAATGTATTTTTATGAAATGAAACTATTGACTGAGAGTAAAATACGTTTATGGAAAACAAGATAGGAATATGTACTATAATAATATTACTATGGTTGATATTATAGTCCTGTTTGCTGATAATTCTTGTTCTAGTTAAGTTATGCAGGAATATAACACTCTAAAAGAAAGGTGATACTGTAACTCACCTATCAGGGTCTAAAATATATTATTAATATTTTTTTGTCTTGTGATACTTAGATTCACAAGTGCTGGTATATATAGCACCTATTGCTAAGCATCTGAGGAAAAGAACTTTACATTAGATTTTTGTTCATCTACTTGCAGTAAAAAAAAAAAAATCCATTTTACTGCAGAACCCATTGGAAATGAACAATGAGGACAATTATGCTAGATGCAGAGTGAAACTACTACTACAGCCAGAACATTATTATGCATCAGTTGCACTGCAGTAACTTACAATGAATTTTAAACGTATGGATTTACCTGCATTTGCTGTGGGCTAAGAACATGCAGATGGTTACTTACCACACAGATGAGCTGACTCACTCATGGTTTTTTAAAACCTCATTTACCTGATTGTATGCCTTAGCCCTAAATAAGCCCCATTGCACCAGTAAGAGTTAAGGTGCATTTACTCAGCTGAGAAAGAAAAAGAGTTGAGGGAGATGTGAAAGATGAAAAATGGAAAAGCTTCTTCTGATGAAAGGGTTCTAATTCTCTTCTTTACCCTTATGTCTGAATATCACGCGCATAGTGGCTTTTACACATCAAACCAGTAATAATTCTGTTATTAGCATGTGGTATGCAATAATAGCTTCATGCTGTAAGTCGAAACCTAGTAGACAACAATCAGAGCTACTGATTTTGGGGAAAATAACTGCAGACATTAGTTGCACTCTACAGTGCACATGTACATACAGTGTCACTTGTATTAAGGCAGATTTCAATATGCATACAAGAATCCCAGTCTATTTTTAGTATGTGCAAACTTTTATACTTTTAAGAGGTTCAAGTTTTGTCAATTTGGTATGAGGAAATTGCTGCTCTGAAATGTCACTGATAATAATTAGACTGTTCCATAAATTACTTTGTGCAACTGTCTCTTTTAGCATAGATTCTAGATAGTGCCTGTAATTGCAGTGCTAAGCATAGTAGAAAATTGTCTTTATACAGTAGTTGTTGAGTGAGGAATTGGTGAACTTCAAGAAACTGAAGATATGTTCTTAACACCTCAATTAAATGTCAGTAATATTTAGATCATTAGATGAATGAAATGAACCATTCCTCTAGTACCTATTTGGTTTTTACTGATTCAAGTGTGACAATTTCTTAAAAATAAACAAACTTATATTCAGCTTTGTATTTATGTTCTGTTCTGCTTGTATGCATGAATGTTCTTTTTATGGAGTAAGAGCACAGTCCAGGAAACTTATTTCAATATATTTTTTGACTTTTTTGTGGAGTGTTTTTATTGAAGTAAGCTATACTGAATGACATTCAATATTGGGTAGTACAAGTTTCAACTTTATGGTAATCTACAGCCTGGTAGATGAATAAAAATATTGGGGACCGTCATAAGGTAGCTTGCTTGATGGTTAGCTACTAATACAAAACTGTCTCTGGACTGGAAAATCTACTCCATTCCTTTTAAATTAATTAAGTGTGCAATTTTGCTAATTTTGAAACAAAATCGCTCAGAAAATGTTCTTTCTAATACCAAAGGCCCAACCCACATATTTGCAATCTCACAAGAGTTTGTATACAGGAATTTAGCCATTTCTGTGTATAAGAAAAATTTTCTTAGGCAAAAGAAGTTTTATTCACAGAATTTAGGAAATTTTGTCAGTTCATTAATCCCCATCTATTGTTTTTTTTGGCATGAAGCTTAGTCTTCTTTGTGTTTTTATTAGGCATGATCATTCCACCACATTCCAAGAAAAGCAACACTTCTTCTTTCTGAATCAATCACAGCTCTGTCCAGTCCTAGTATAAAAATGTATCTTTAAAGATATGTTAGATCTTTTTTTTCAAGTTCTTATCTGAATTCATACATTATTTATTGTAATGCTAACAGAATTATAAAAAATAATACAAAAAACCCAACAGACCTTGTTTAGGACAGTCAATATGATTCTGAGCTAAAGAATGGGTGCAAGGCTTCTGTGAGTTCCCACATAACTCTAATCTGTGTAGATGAGTCCAAACCATCTCATACATAGTTTGTTTTGCCCTTTTTTAAAAGCCATGATACCAATTTCAATACCTTAACTGATTTCAGTGATATTTTTTTCTTTAGGTAAAATAGTGACATTTTTGTACAAGCAAATGAGATTACACTACTTTTTCATTAGTTTTCTATTCAATATTCCAGAAAATTACATTGCTTATCTGACTCAGCATGAAACCTATACTTTTTAGTCATATTTATAACATTTAAGAAAAAAATATGTTGCATTAGGAAAAATGTTTTAAACACCCTAGAACTGTTTGATCTACATTAATTTAGACTTCTTATATTTAGCTGTGATCCATGGAACACGACATACTCAACCATATTTGTGAAGGGACATAAGCACCATGAGAGCATGACCATTCCAATCTGTTAGATGACTAAGGCACCGCTGTACTCTTCTCTGAGTCTCCATATTGATCATAAAGGACACTATTGAACACTTAAATGCATAGCTTTTAAGAGTTTAAGTTAAGTAAGATGGTACTCTCTTTTTGTCCTAAATTATCACTTTAAACTAATTAAAGTGCTGCAACATATCTGAGAAAACAGAATCCATATGTTCATTAATTTAATTTTCTATTTACAGATTTGTAAAATGGCAGCACGTGTATTAATTTTCCCTTATAGAAAAGAAGTATTTCTCAGTTTATTCTGGCAAGAGGTGTAAAAGATAATATGGAACTATCAAAAAAGATACAATTATGCTTTTATCAAGGGTGATAGATTTTTTTAATATGTTCTAGTTTAATTTAAATGCAAAAAAAAAAAAAGGCTCCTTGATATAAGTCTCAGAGAAAAATGCTCCCTTCCTTTTCCTATTTTTTGTAAAGCAACAAACTAGGACCTTCAACATTTAGTTTAGGGTTTTTGTAGATATGAGAAAGATATGATTATTATGTAAAACATTGATAAATTGTGTCTTTATAATACCTATCCACTTTCTTCACCACTGGCTTTGAACATAGTATTTTTCTTGGGCTTCTAAAGGATTTGAAATAGAAGATGATTCCATAAATTGAGAAAAGTATATCCACTGTGAAAGACTGCTTACAAAATTCAGAATCCCTAAATCACTTTGTATTTCATGAAATTGTAATCCTTTTGTAATTTTTTTTCTTTTCCTTTTTTTTTTTTTTCTCCCCTGTTCATTGTAAAGTGCAGTGCTGTGCTGAATCTCTCTGAATGAATTGGATGGAAATTATAAGTAGTGACATGACAAACAAGCAATCTTTCTTCCAAGTACCTGTCTTTGGATACTTTAGTCTTAGCCTCAGAATGAGAGAATTAATATGTCTGGCATGTGAAATGGGCATTTAATAGCTAGATGTTGGTTTTTAAATTATTTCACCTTGGAGATGAAAAATCTGTTGGGATTTCAGCTACATGCACAGTCTAAGAGAATGTACTAATGATTAGGGACAAAGCCTCAGCTGTTACTCAGGGACAATTCATGATGCCAGGGGATAAAGAATTCAATCACATTAGTGATACTTGTGTCCTCTTCAACTAGTTTCCCATTCTTTAAAGAGGAATTTTGATCCATGAGGAGCCATGAACAATTTATTTCTTCTTGATACGAATATAAATTAACAGGAAAAAAAGTATCTCTAATGACAGATAAGTTTTAGTATTGCATTCTCTGCATTGACAGCATTCATTAAAATTTCTTTCCCAGAATTCACTCCTGGAAGGTTATAGTTCTTGTATGTACTTCTGGTAAACATAATTAAGCAATAATTAAGTATTTCTAGCTGTGATGTTCATCAGAAAGAAGCAGAGATAAAACATGTGTTTTCTCCAATTAGTAATTTGATTTCATCTTTTCATAATTTGTTTCTGACACCTGCTTAGGCAGAAGCCAAGTTTAATCTAGAAGTAATTTTCCTACACAGTACTTTGCACTGTGAGGAAAAGCATGAGGCCAAGACCTTCTTTCATATAGATGAAAAGCCTAGGGAGAGAAACAGTGTTACATCATACAAGGAAGGTAAGTATGAATGTCATAGATTTAAAGGCAAACCTGTCTGGCATTTTAAGTTCTTAGAAATGCAGAACTCGTATATGTGATATGGATCAAAGACAAAGCAGATTGTTAGTTTAAAAAAAAGTTCAAAATTTTTTGCTAATTCTGCTGTAGAGTTGAAATTCTACCTGTAAATTGAATGCTATGTAATCATACTGAGTCCTCCATTTAAAAATGAAGTAAAATCTCTTTACACATGACAAATTGACCCAAAGGGTCCTGGACAGTGCTTTTCTTACAGTTTTTGACCAAGCCAAAGAAACTGAAAATCCACACTTTAGTATTAGGATAAATTGCTCATTGCTTAAGTCAGAAGACCAAAAACAAGGGTTGGAATTTGTGTGTGAATCAGGCTATTGACTGATGTGTTCTTAACTTTTTTTTTTTTTTTACTGAAAGTTGGGATTTTACTCTAGAGCTAAAGGGACCAATACTCACTAAAGGCAACAACTATTTATTTTAGCAAATGGTTCTCATTTAAATCCACTACCAGCCTGAATCTTTAATATGTGTCATATATTTTTCCGATTTTCCAAAAATATTTTTCCAATATATGTCTTTCTACTGACAATTATTTTATATCCCATCTCAATCTTTACATGAACTGTTTTCCCAAATCCCTCTGCCTTCCCTCTGTTCTGTTGCCTGGATAGGGTTAGTCTGAGGCTGCCTGGAATTTAGCAGCTTTTAAAACCTCTTGACTGCTTTGCACGTGTAGGTACCTGCAGTATCATCTGGCTCATTCTTCTGCTGTGTGAGAATACATGGCTTTGGGACACTCCCAAAATATAATGTATCTCTGAGTAGAACTGTAAATAAAAGTGTCTTCCCCATTAAGCTCTATAAATGAACAAGGTTTCAAGTCTGGGGGCCATTTTCCATTCATTTGGCTGCAAGTGCTGAAAAAAGAATTTCCTTTCTGAGGAAGAATCTCTTGGTTCTGTGTTTCAGAATCAATGAATTTTCCCACTTTTCATATTCAGAAGAAATCTTGTCTAGCAGGGAATTTAATATTTTATCTTTATTTACTCAGAGTTCTTTGGTTCCAAAGTGTGTAAATCCTGAAGTGAATTTGTAAATTGAAAGTTGAGTTACATTACATACATCTGAAGACGTACCTGGACTTTAGTCATTACTGCAGTCACTTATTTGCAAAACCAATTTTCCTTAATTTCAAAGACTGATACCTGCAAACATGCTCACCACTGTAAGAAAGTTCAGATAGTCCAAACGTAAACTCTTCCACAATTTATTGTCATTTTATCTGAACAGCTACATGTTGAGAGGAGCAGTCTGGATATTCGATGTATTAAAAGTAATCCATGTTGGAGAAGGACTTTACATAGACAATATAATTAAAAGCATGCTAAAAGCAGGGAAAGGAATATATGTGTACAAAAGTTCCAGATAAATTATTTGACTGTGCAGCCCTGATAAATAGACATCTTGAATTTTTAAAACTGAAAAAAATCTTCTATGACTTAAGTACATTTTGCCTTGAGGAACTTCAGTCAGTTTGAACCTAAAATGCTGTCCAGGGATGAATATTTAATTTCACTTTCCTATAAGTGATGTTGAATCACTTCTACAAGGCTGTGGGTGACAGTTTCAAATTTCAGCTCAGGCAGGCAATCATCAGAGAATAACATTACAGTAGGGCAAAAAGTTGGTGACTCAGTAATGACATTTTAATATTACAGAGCAGTAGTAAAGAGATCTGTACTCCCTTGTGAAAGCTTCTGTTGACTTACTAATCAATATCATCATAACAAGAAGCATATGTAAAATTGTACAGAGCCAGGGCCTGAGGATAATGGAGAAATGCATTCCTCACATTTTCTGGGGTTTTCAGTTTATGTCTTTTTCCCTATAAATGATTCAGAACAGTACTATTTCAACCCACAGCCCAGATACAAGCACTGAAGGCCCTGTGGCCCACTCTTGGGACTTTCACACTTGTGGTCAGAATTACTCACATTTATCTCAACCCAAAATTAGTTTCTCTTTCTCCTTACTTCTTCTAGAGTTAGGGTCAGATCAAAGCACAGTTGACCACAATCTTGTTGCAATTACTATAGTGGAACCTGCTAGCCAAGAACTGGTCTTCACTGCTGTCTTCATGGACTGAACCTTCATAAAGTATGCCCAATACCTAGAAAAGAGCATGGTGCAAAGGAAAGGGATCTGCCACTCTGTGGAAAAAAAAAAGATAAATGACAATAAATTAAACGGATTTGAAGCAGAGGGAAAAGAGAATCATAGAGTCATACAGTCCTAGAAGCATAGAATGGTTTGGATTAGAAGAGACCTTTGAAGGGCATCTGGTCCATGTCTAGCGACATGTTCAACTAGATCAGGTTGCTCAGAGCCCTGGCCAGCCTGACCTTGAATGTTTCCAGGGTTGGGGAAACCACCTCTCTGGGCAATCTCTTCCAGTGTTTCACCACCCTCATTGTAAAAAATGTCTTCCTTTTATCTAGTATAAATCTACCCTCTTTTAGTTTAAGAACATTACTCCGTGCCCTATCACAACAGGCCCTACAAAGAAGTCTGCCACTATCTTTCTTATGAGCCCCCTTTAGGTATTGAAAGTTCACAGTAATGTGTCCCCAGAGCCTTCTCGTCTCCAGGTTAAAAAACTCCAGCTCTCTCAGCTTGTTTTCATAGGAGAGTTTTCCACCCTTCCAATCATATGTGTGGCCCTCATATGGACATGCTCCAACAGGTCCATGTCTTTCTTGTACTGGAGGCCTCAGAGGTAGATGCAGTACTCCAAGTGAGGTCTCGTGAGAGTGGAATACAGGAGCATAATCACCTCTTTTGGCCTGTTGGCCATGCTGCTTTTGATGCAGCTCAGGATACAGTTGGCTCTCTGGGCTGTGAGCATCCATTGCTGGCTCATGTCCAGTTTTTATCCACCAATACTCCCAAGTCCTTTTCTGCAGGACTGGTCTCTATCACTTCATCCCCCAGCCTGTATTGATACCAGAAGTTGCCCTGACCCAGGTCCGGGACTTTGTACTTGGCCTTGGTCAACTTCATGAACTACATGGACCCACTTCTCAAGCTTGTCCAGGTCCCTCTGGATGACATCCCATCCCTCATGTGCCAACCACACAGTCAGCTTGGCGTCATCTACAAAATTCCTGAGAGTGGACTTGATCCCACTCTCTATGTCTTTGATGAAGATATTAAAGAGTATTGGTCCAAATACAGACCCCTGAGGACACCAGTCATCACTTTAATTTTGCAGCCTTTCATAGATTTGCAATGTTTCACAGAATCATTTAGGTTGGAAAAGACCTCTAGGATCATCCAGTCCAACCTTCATCAAACATCTCCCTAACCACTAGACCAGCGGTCCTCAAACTACGGCCTGTGTGCCGGATACAGCCCCCCAGGGTCCTCAATCCAGCCCACGGGTATTTACAGAACTCCCTCCCCACCCTCAATGGCCCCTGCCGCTACAAACCACACTGCTGCCGCCCCATCCTCCTCCTCCTCCACCTCCTCCACAATGCGTGGCAGGTGAGAGGCACGGGCATCTCCTCTGCCAGGGAAGCTCAGTCGGCAGCCTCTGGACTGCGAGGTCCAGCCAACTCGGGCAACTTGCCAGAGCCCCGGTGCGGCAAAGTTCCTTCAGTCCCTTCTGGCCACCCTTTCCGGACTGTGTGGCCGGGCTCAGGAGGGGGGCGGCAGCATCAGTGAGGTGGGCGACTCCTCCGTCATTTTTTTCCAAACTATAGTCCGACCCCCACAGTGTCTGAGGGACAGTGAACTGGCTCCCTGTTTAAAAAGTTTGAGGACCGCTGCTTAGACCATGTCTCAAAGTGCCACATCTACTTGGTTTTAAACACCTCCAGGGATGGTGTATCCACCACTTCCCTGGGCAGTCTGTTCCAATCCCTAAATGTTTCTTTGTGATGTAACATAAATAAGAGACAAAATTGAGTCCTGATGATGCAATACCATGGTATAAATCTCACACTGACAAGTTGTTATGGCAAAATAGGTAAATGATTTCTTAAATATTCAGCTGCAATGTTGTAGTGTGTCTTGAACAATCAGAGAAGTGCATAAGTAATTTTTTGTATTTAATAAAATAACAATGATATGTGCATTGTAAAAAAAAGTCTATCTAAACCAATGAAAACTCAATACATTATATATTTTTAAGTTCTTTTAGAAATGAATCACAGAATCACAGAATCATTATGGTTGGAAAGGACCTCCAGGGTCATCAAGTCCAACCTTTCTCCTAGCA
>JAVSBS010020176.1:95605-132668 GCA_033124195.1 Coracias cyanogaster | reverse complement strand
TGTTATCAACACCCTTCTAGCTCCCAGCACAAAACACTGCAGCTGTGGGGAAAACCAGCTCAGCCAGACCCATTACATAAATGTATCAAGATCATGCTCTGTGTTACCTCTTTGAAGGGTAAGTGTCTAAATAAAGAAAACAAAACGAAGTACTATTTTTGCCAAGGGGATGAAGGAAGGCAGAGTCTTCTTGATGTGGTAATAAGTAAACGGTCACCAAAGGGTGAATACTGTTTGCACTGAAGCAAACATATTAAATTATTGTTAAAATATCCTTGAAATACATATTACAGGGACATTGATTAAAAATAATTTTAAAACTAATAAAGAAAGTTATTTAGACTTTAAGTTCTGTATTTTTCTACACTTTTTGTCTACTAAGGTATAATTAAGAGGAGCTTCAAACAATATTCTGTACCTTCAAAAACCTATTTGATATGAGGAAATTTGTATTAATAGTGACACTTACTAGAATTATGCAGCTGCAATGGGTAATTCAGCATTCAAGTCTCCTTTACCTTAGATTAAAAACTATATGTGATTAGGTGTTTGGTTTGGGGGGGTTTGTTGTTGTTGTTATTGTTTTATTTGGTTGGTTAGTTTTGTTATTGTTTTTTTTAATTTCTTTTTTGTTTGTTTGTTTTACTTTACCATTTTATTTCTTTTTCTTTTCTAGTCAGGTTTCTCTTACTTTTCCACACACTATATAAGTGTATTCAACAACATAGAAATAGCTGTTGCATTTTCCTTATAATATGTCTTGTTGGATTACTGGAAAATGGCTTTTTGAGCTTCTGCCATGAAGTATTTTGGAATTAAACCCAAGTTTTGTGTGTGTTGGGTAAACCTCTACCATTTCAGTGGCTGTGGGTTTGTAGGTGACAGGTGAACCACTGCTTGTGATTTTTTAGCTTAAAATTTATGATCGTCTGCCCTCAAGGTTTCTAGATTTTCCTGATGGAATGCTGCTGTGCCTTCATGAATATGGTACATTTCTATTGGCTTAGGAACTGAAATATCTGAGCATATTTCAAAAACAAATTAATAGTGCAAATATCATGCAGGTATTGATCCTGATCTCATCCCATTCAAACTGTTGATGTAATTCATGTTCTGATCCATGCTTTTCCACAAGAAATGGACCAGTACGAAATAGGAAAATCTTTTCCATAACTAAAATTTAAAAAAGCAGAAATAACAAGCTTATGTAAATTGGAGTATTGCCAGAAAGTAGTATTTTATTCCTAGCTAGTCTCTTAAACGGAATTTTATTTTTCCACCCAGCAGTAAATGGGAGAGCTACATATTACATGTTAGTATTACATATATATACGTGTGTATATATATGTATATATTACATATATATGTACAAATATAACTACCTGTAACTAACTGTTTTGTGCTCCCATGAAATTCCCAAGTACACCCATGATTAACCTGAATATTTTCTCTGGAATGTACTGCCATCAAATAGCATTCTGAAAAAAGTCCTTGTTGAAAAAGTGATGTTGCACTGCGTTACTCATATTTCAGAGCAGAAGTCTGTAGCATGGAATATGACTAGCAGTACCCAGTCTTAAAATATACTAAGTTTTATTTTTATTGTTCTTTAAGCAAGGAACATGCATTTCCTCATTAAAACTGGAAGGAAGAAAAATCAGTGTCACATTATGCTAAATAGTTAATGTTCTTAATTTTACATGCAGGAGCCTGAGCTGAAACAAAAATGATACAAAACAAATAATGATCTAAAAGCTCAGGTAATGATTCTTGAGAATTTTGCCTGGCTTCTGAAGAAGAATCTCAGTCCATGCTATGTGCTAATTTAGCAACTTTAGCTGTAGTCTGATATCAGCAACAACATAGGGCATTTGAAAAATAAATATTCAGTAGATTTATATTTTTCATATGAAACGTTACTTATTTCTTGTCAGAATGAGAAAGTTGTGAATATGCCATGCAAAGCTGTGGATTATGTCTGTGAAACATCTAGAAACAAATTCATAACAGCTTCTATTTCAGTTTTAGTTGTTTTAATGTTCTGAAGAGCAAAGTAACTGGTCTGGTCCTGTAGCTGCCATGAGGTTTTGCATTTCTGTAACTGCCCAGAGTTACTAAGAGCCTTGCAGCAAGCATTGCTATGTCTGTAGTAACCATGTTTTGCTTGCTGGCTGGCCAGAGATTGTGGGAAATGCAAAGGAAATGAAAATCTGTTGTGCACCACAGGAGGTGGACAGCTCGTTTCCATAATCTCTTGACCTCCCAATCTGATCTTGTGTTTTCAACATTTTCAGAGCAATTTATGTTTTCAAAGCATTTGCATAGCTGGCCTCCTGCAGAGTCACTATCCCTGGTTTCTGATCTGGATCTGTTCTGCTAGTTTGACCACTAAACATTTTAAAATTTACTAATTCTGACAAGCAACTGGTGACATTATGATGGAAACTGTATTTTTAAAGCTATTAAGTACTTACTGTGTGTATATCCTATATTTCACTTATCATTTGACAGCAGAGTAATTGCAAAATGAACATTTAGATTGGATTGAGGATGCCATAAATTAGAACAGCTGTGGCTAGAAAGACAGACAGGCTCGGTGGTACATTCTTTTCAGTATGACAAAATAAATAAAGTTTGTCATGCTGACAGAATGCACAAGGTAGCAATGGTACTTTCCTGTTAAGTCTTCATGCCTGACCTTTTATAGCACTTGCTATAAGATGGGTTAATTCCTGAGATTTGGATGAATGAAATTACCTTTTGGAGTATCTTTAGAAAATGTGCTATTCACTGACTACTAAGCAGACTGCATAGTACCTCTATCCCACCCTACATCTCTTAATTAGGTTTCTGGAATTGGTGTTGGTTAGATGACTTATTAAAGCACAGGCTTAAGTATTTTGCTGGATCAGCAGCACAAATATTTATCAATTATATTTTCTTATATTCTATAATAGATGTTTCACGAATATTTATGAATAACATTTGCTGTAAGCCTCCATTTAATGGTAGTTTGAGAATACATAAGTCTGTTTTATGGCAAGTTTTATTTTCAGAAAACTTGGTCAGGAATTTTGTTACAACTGTACAAAAGAAATAAAATTGTGAATGCTACTTTGAGTTGCCAAGAAAATAAAAAGACTCAGAAGCATCTACAAGCAGTCAATTCCAAGTTTATTTTGAGATTAAATATGAAGTTTTGCAAAAAATATTTTACAAGTCAAATGTTTTCAAATTACTATATACCAAAATATTGATGTATGCCTTATGTAGTTCTTACCTAAATGTAATTTTTCTTGTTTTTTCAGTTTTAGTGTCAAATGTAAACTAAAAAAATATTGTTTCCTTTAATTTTAGGTATTAACAGTTCAGCTCCTTCTAATGAGGTGGGCTATTTGCCTCATTAATGTAATTGCATTGCTATTCTGCATTATTATCTTCAGCACTAGGCTGTTTTCCAGCAACAATTGTTATACAAGTCATACTAATTTGTACATTTTAACTGCCCTAATATTCCACTGAGATACTTGTTTAATTAAAACATGACCTTATTATTCATAACTAAATGTGAAGCATAACCTTTTATCCTCAAGGAATGTCATCAAAGGTTGCATCTTTGTTCTGCATCAGATCAATGACTGTCATGCAGGATGAAGCTCCTATCGTCTGTGAATGGCACCCGATGGTAATTTATAACATCACCTGCCAACTCATCTATCTTTAGAGACATACTGCAGTCATTCTCAACCTGCCTTAGATGCTTTCATTTAGCACTGCCTAACCATCACTCCCCAATGATAGTCAGGAGATGATTCATAAAATCAGAGTGAATTACCATGTTTATCTGTGTCTGAGTATGAAAGGCAGTAAGCAAGTCTCTGAAGGCTGTAATAAGTTTGTATATGCTGTACCATCAATTTATTTTGTTATTGTACCCGGAGGGGAACCACTTTTATTTTAAAAGGTGAGCAGTTCTGCTTCAGAGTTAGGGGACTGTGAAGCAAAACTGAATAGTCGGATCTATCCCAGAGGAACACTGAGTGGAACACCCTGCAATAAAAATGGCTAGCCTCAGGTCAGCATAAAAATTCATTACCGTGGCAGTTGAATATACTGTAAAAAAATAACTAATGAAATAACCAAATGAAGTGCATATCGTCATAGATGAACATTAAGTAAGGATTTTTTTCCCTAACAAAAGAGAGTTTTCCAAGAGTTAAAGCAATCAACTAGAAACCCCTACTTTGTCCATAAACGATATCACTATCTGCATCACTGTGCATGGTCCATTCAACAGCTAGTTCTGTCAGGCAAAGCATCCTTACACAAAGCGTCCTTATGCATTGACCTGCATGCAGTTCTTTGGGCTCCTGTTCTCCACTCAACCATGGCACTTGATGGGCCCTGTTGGAGTGGAAGGAATAAGTATGATGGAAGAGGAAAGGCTACACAGGAAAATGCAGAAGCTGTTTTAGGAATGTTGCTGGATTTAGATAACTATTTTCATTTTGTCCTTATTGTGACATCTTTAGAGTGAATTATTTTGTTTTACATTTCTGTCACAGCCAAGCTAAAAAAAGAAATACCCTTGTTAAGCTAATAGTGTTAAAAAAGATCATTTAATGAAATAATTTTGTTTGCTTGTTTTGCTGATTCTTTAGTACCAATTGATTACTCTCATAACATTTCATAGGACTAGGTCTCATCAAAAGGTCAACTGACAATTACTGTTACACTCTGGTACTGTTTAACTCCGACAGCAGAACACATGCAGCTATGGAAACAAGCATTTCAGTAACTTTTTGCAGCTATGAAGGTATTCTTAATTTTTTTCCAGTACCCACCGTTTCTGTGAGGACTATCTAGAATAAGATGGAATTTTGCTTTTTTTGTAGCTCAATGAAATAATATTACGGAAGCTTCATATTTCATAAATTTTCAAGGGAGTAAAGTCTTAATATTGCAGGAGTCAGTATAATTAGAAGGCTCAGAAAACTGCATGTTATACAATACTGAAGGCATCTTTAAATTGACTGAGACTACAGAAAGAACACAAGAACACGTAGTCAAAAAAAATCTGGTTTTCTGTTCCATATTAAATTCATTTTCATAAAAATGCATGAATTTTAAAAAATAGTTTTAAAAGTGACAGTGAAAAAAACATTACATTCCAAATACTTAAAAATAAAATTTGCTGTTTCTGTCCATTTCAGAAAAAGGAAAATGTTCTTATTCAACTTTTAATTATTTCAGTAATTCACACCATAGGCATTATACCAGTTATGCAAGAAGTTATTTTGAAATCTTCCAAAATATTCCTCTTTTTCCCTTCTGCCTCTAATTTTTTCAGAGTTCAATCATGGGCACTTCAATTCTTAGACAGCCTTACACTGTTGTAAGGGATGCAAAGGTATTAGTAAAACATCACTACTTAAGAAAAAAAAAAAGAAAATTAAAATGAGAGAAAAACCTGGTTTTGTTTTTGTTTTGCTAAATGATCGATCATGATTGATAAAAAACAGAAATGATGTATTGCAATAATTAATATTTTCATGGTACAGCTTTGTTGAATTCCTTATACACTAATTAAAAAACGAGGTTAATTCTGCTGTGGGATTGACCTGTGGATTAGTATTATGCACCATAGTGCTGAACTTTGTCATTGCCTTTGCTTAGTTTACTTTTAAGCTTCAAAACATAACTTACCTGGAATGTTTCACATTCCTGTTATTGAATCTGTTTCATACTAGTTTGCCAGTTAAGAAAGCCAGCACTTTTTCCTCCTTCAAGGCAGAGGGTTTTCTAAATCTGAGCAGTATGTCATTTTGACAATGTGCTTCAGAATGGAAAAGAAAAATAGTAATAAACCACGTTTATGTCCAAAGAGCTGTCTTTGAAAGTGCTATGCCAAATTCCATAGATGCTTTTTCGTGAACTCATGAATTTTGCTTAATTTCTAACTGAAAAATATGTATATATTTCCTGGGCTTATGGCCTTGAATTATCAGTCTGAGCTTCAATTTTGGTGGTGAGTATACCATATTCTAACATTAACCTAGGGTTCCATTCTTAACTGGAACCTTTGAGAGTGCTACAGTAAAATAGTCAGGAAGAATGATGGAGAAAAATAAGCTCAAGTAAGCTTTGCCTCCAGTCCATCAGGATTTACAGGTTCTTTTCAGCAGAGATGCTACCAAGGTAGTCCATCTGTACCAGCACAGAGGGTTCTGCCTTTGTAGATGCAGGTCTATGACTTTGTCATGTTTAATTCCCTGGCATTCCTGGCAGCCCATTCTTCTTAGCCTCTAGAAATCCTCCTGAATGTGCTCCAATATACTGATTGCTCCCCAGTTTGGTATCATCCACAAACTTGATGCAAATACATATCTTACTTATTTGGATTTATGGTTGTTTACCTATGGCATATGTAATTAAGTCATAATTACAAAAGCAACTTTTAGAGAGGAGTGTGTGTATATGTTTGTATGTATTTTTAGAATTGCATGGTTGTTTGAAGTAACTGTGACAGAGTATTTAGGCAGAAACATTTATTTTATTGCAATTTCTTTTCTTAATAGTTTTTAGAAAAAAGGATCATGAGACTTTCAATAGATTCCATTCAAATTGAAATCACACATTGTAATACAGTTTTTCCACATATGCAGCCTAAATCAGTGTTTTGCAGGTCAGCCATCCTTTTCCTTAGACTAAATTATTGATCTGTTGCAGACACCATCTAGTACCTTATCTAAGATTTTTGTTTGTTTGTTATAACATGAATATATGAACATGTAAAACGGTTTTCTTCTGAGGTACCAGAGAACTCAGGAGCCGGTAATACTTTATAGAGAGAGATATATATATAAAAAGCACCTTTGTTCTTTTTGACTCACTAGATCCTGCCTAAATACAGTGTATCAGTGATTTTAACATTCCACTCATGCAAATCTTCCCACTAGGTCTCTGTAATACTGGCTAGATCATAAAAGAGCAATTTCAATTCCAATTTCTCTCTTTTATTACCCAGGCTTCTAGCATTCATATATAGGCAACTAAAGCATTTCTAGTCAAGCTTCTTGGTGCCTTGATTAATTGTATTCTTGACATCTTGATTTTGTGCTAAATGAGTGTTCATTTGTTTCTCCTTTACACCCTCCATGGTAGTTGTTAGTTTAATGTCCTTAGACTGCCTGAGTCAGCTGATTCCCCACAAATTCTGTGAATTCAGATGCATAAATGGCACTTGTACTAAAATGGACCGTCACCAATAAATTCTTGCTCAGTGACTAGAGATACGTAAATTATCAACTAGAGATGCATAAATTATCTTGCATTTTTGCTGTGGATAGTATTTATTCCAGTAATATAAGCCAGGCATCTGATCTAAGATGCTCTGTAGGCTTTCTCTATAGTCAGTGGAGAAAGGTATCTTCAATCTCCAAATTCAGAGGCACTCTTAAAATTGTATGAGTAATCACCTGGAGTCTCTCTGCTGATGGAAGAAACAGCCTGGATAAAGTCTTGTTAACTGGAATATCATCTCTCATATTCAGGAGTAGAACTCATTTAATGATTAGTGAAAATGTTTTTTTCTTTTCATTTGAAGAATTTCCAGCATGTTGCTGACATTCCTAAGTGAAGACAGTTGAATCCCACTCAAACAAAAAAAAATCCAACCTATTTATCTGTCTGTTAATGTAGGATACTCTTTCTATCCTCAGTAATGAGTCCTTCCATCTCATTATTTCTGTTTGTGAGCATCCATAGCTATCCTGCAAGACTAGCCAGACAACTGTTTTCAGCTATTTTCTCTTTCTTCTCATGAAATAGGATTTATTTCCTATACAAGGAGTTTCTCCTGTGTGGAATTTTCCTTGGACCTCTAAACCTGAGTTTCTTTTGTCCTGTCATCTAGAATGTTTCCACATCTTCTAACCATAGGGATAAATTGGCACCCTCTTCCTCTGGTTTCCACTCTTTGTTCAGTATCAAGTGTGTATAATTCTTAAACAGATTATCAAATTCTCCTCCTTTGTGGTGCTCCAATTAGAAGAGATATACTAACCATAATCTCTGCTAACCACCTCTTTAGTTTGCAACATAGCCACCTGTTTGTACAAAGAATGATCCTTTTGAATTCAGAAAATAACTAAAATAGAGCATCAAAACCCCTTGTAGGTTGTATCCTCTGTTTCAGTGCTGACCAGTGCAGTGTGATATAAATTAATGTATGTAGGAAATGTAACTTCCTATTCTAGATATTTTGTTTGCATGTTCTTAACAGAAAGGGTTCTGGACCTCAAATTTCTTTTGTGTCATTTTTGTAACCACTTACCAGCTTCAAATCTTAAATAAAATTGCAAACCCATGCTACTGTGCACCAGAGTTATTCTGATTTTTAATTTACATCACAAAACTTTTCTTCTGCTATCTACTGCTTTGTAATATTTCTTTCAGGCTTTGGAGGACAGGGAGAATGGGTGCGTAAAGTGATTAAATTAAAGGTTATCCTGTGATTAAAGCTGTGGTTATTACAGTGTAGTGTCATAGTAAGGAAAAATACCTGGGACTCCATTTCAGTGGCTGTACTGATTGACTTTATTGTGCCTATGTTAAAAATTATTTGTGGGAAAAAAAGTCTTTAAATGCCCTGGAATAAGACACTTAAAATAGATTTTCCTGTTCTGTATAGTTCTTACTCAGCTGACAACATACCAAGAAGAAACTGCATTGAGTCAGCACCCGCTATGGGCCTTTTTAACACTTTTGTTTCAATCAAACAGTTGGAGTCTCCTGGAATAAAGAAGTTATAAGAAAGAAAACTTAATAACCTGTTTTGCAAACACTGAAATCCAATTTTTAAGTTCCTTCAGTGCATTAGTTTCTCCGTCCGTAAAACAAAGACAATTATATCTCCATTTAAAACTTACTGAATTATGTTGATAAGAGAATGCTATAGGAGAACCAAGGATTATTATTACTGTTTCATTTATAGACTGTAATCTGCATACTGACTCATGATACAAAAGCAATTGCTTTGTATAGCATCCTATGACTGGAAGTATGGTAATAAAGCAAACGTACAATTACAGATTTCCAACACACCAGACAAAAAGGAAAAAAAAAAAAAAAACGAAAAAAAAAATCCCACTAAGCCCTAGAAAAGTCCTTTTTTTGCAGATAATATATGACTAAAGGTTCGCTTTTCCCTTGATAGCTCAATGCTGGAGCTTTACCAGTCTCCAGGGGAAATCAAGATCTGCATTTAAATAATGATATTAATAACTAGAGCTAGGTTTTATTTTGCAAGGATGGTAAGTGTTGTAAAGTACCTCGTATTAGAAAGCAAGTGAAATGAATACCAAATGACATTCCAAATATTCTGAAGAGATCATTTTTTGTCATTTATCACATCTTCTACAGTAAATTGTAGGCTATATTGTAAGGAGTATAATAAATGCCCTTTTCAGGAGTTATTGGTGGAATTCTCTTAAAGCAGCGTATTGCTAGGAATGCTCACACACTAAGAAGCAGCATATATTCATTAAGGCTTGTCACCATTACATAAGAGAGAAACAGAAAAAACAACGCCTACCCCCCTGCCCAAAATGAAAGAAAAAAAGAAAAAAATAAAAGAAACAAACACAGAGCAAAGCAATTTTATTGGTGGAAGCAAGCAGCTGTGTAATTTAATTTTGGAATAAATGTTTAATGTGAAATGAGAGTAACATTCTCCCTAAAAGTATGTAAAAGTTAGGTTAAGGAGACTTTTGAGCATTATGCAAACAAAAATCTGGTTTCAGAATTTAGTGTGAGGGACAAGAAGCAAGAGGAGCTGCAGTGATACAGAGCTGTAGAGTGGTGAGCAGTGGTCAGATCCTTGTACCATACATCCATGATTATCTTTTTTAGTGGGAAATCCTCAAGAAGAGTCACATCTTTTTTGCATGTTCACAGGTTGCACCAAATTATAGTTTCAATGATTCTGTGTAATCTCTTTGCTTAATAGTGCAGGACATTGTGCTGCACTTGGGTCTTATTACAGGTTACAAAATAAAGAACCAAAGTCCTCTTCAGTGTTAACTGTATCTTGTTTCGTAGTTCACTGCTAATAGTTTGAAATTCCTATGCCTTTTTACCCTTCTGGAACTACTTTTCTTTTTTTAAGACTACTTTGAAATTATCATTTTCTAAGGTGGTCATGAGAGATGTCATTTCTACTTTTAAACTGCATAACTCTGCTCTGTCCAACAGAAAGTACTGCTAGAGCTTTAATTCTCAACAAGACATAGTCAGCATATTTCTTTCTAATTTTGCTTACAAATATTGTTTCCCTCTGTGTGGACTGGAAAACAGAACTGGGAATAGTCCAAAATCAAACAGTTTATATTCTGTCAACTTACTATGCCTTTTGAGTTCTCATTGTTTAAACTATATAAATCTTTTCAAAGATGGATTTCTCAAGACAATGTCCAGCAGTGCAAGCACACTGAGACAATCATACATCATGCCATGTTTAATCTGCTTTAGGACATACAAAAAAAAAAGTGAAATAGCTGACTCAGCTGCTCACAAAATTCCCCTGGATCTGGTTGGGCTGGCTTGGAGATCAGCAAGAGTCCCTTTTTTAAGGGGTTGAGATGCCCTACTAGTGTTCACATCCTCCAATAATTATTGCTGCTGATTAGGTGAAGGACTCAGCAGATGGTGGTCTTTGCCCATTAGTTGCGTCTTCCAGCTGCAGAGGCCAGTGCAGGAGCAGGTGACTCCCTGCCTTCACAGCATCATTCCTTCTCTTTTCAGCTGTGTGAGTTGGCTGCAAGGAGAAGAATGGTGCAAATTTTCCTATATTTCAGCTTCAAATCCCATGTGCAGCACCAGAAACGTTTGGGAAATATCGGAAAAAATATACTATTAAAATACAGAATGCAGGGGTTTAGATCACAACATACAAAATATATTATATGAGCAACTCATTTTTTTAAACAGAGTAATAAAATTTCTGAGGATCTCCATCCATCAAGACCTTGCTTAATTGGTATTTTTTCCACTGAAGTAGAAATAGAGACACCTGTAAGCAAGTACAGTTTAGTAGATAGTAAATCTGCTTTCAACTGAGTTTATCGTATATCCCATCCATGTTTCTCAGCAAACACTGCTCTAACACATATTAATAGCAGTCATGATGAATTCCTGGATTTGTGTAAGGAACACAAAATCAGGTCTGGTCTTTGGCCTGGCCTTACCCTGGTAGAGTCAGCTCTAGTGGAAGCTAACTGCAGATAGCAATTTTTTATGCTTCTATTCTCTAACATTTTGCCACTATTAAAATCATGACAAAAATGAAGTAAAGAATGCAGTCCCTTTAGTGGTTAAAATAATAGCTGAAAGTAAATTAATACTCATTCACACATGAGAAGTAGGAATGGCTGAATATATTTGAAGCTTTGTCTTTTTTAAGTTATGGTCCTTCTCTTCTCTAGTGAACCTGAAGTAAAAAAGTACTATGCCTCAGGAACCTCTGATGTGTAATATTCATAAATAAAATGACACTAGAAAAAAGATCTTTGTCATATTTTCACTTTATATTATTACACTCTAGTTTCTGCAGCACTTTCATTGTGAGACAACATAATGTGCTTTAGTCAAAGCACAATGTTTCTTTGTGCTGATAACAGGTATATTGCTGTCCTCATTAAAATAAATTAAATTGTCAAACCACAACTATATATCCAATTATTTAATTTGCTGGCTTTTTCAAAGGTGATATGGTGAATGGAAATTATTTATAGCTCTGAGTGAAATGATGCTTTCCAGGCTTTCAGTATTCAATATATACCGATGTATGTCCAGGTAAAGACAGTATTTTCTTGGCTTTATTGTTCTCTCTGTTATAGCGAGGACTCTTGGGGTCAGAGCCCTTACTTGCATAAATCAACAGAGCTCAGTTGCTCTAAGGCACCAGTTTAATTTCATTAGGCATTTCTCCAATAAATACTGCTGATTGAAATATGTTTTTAAAAGAATTTGAAAAGTATTTTAATATTTTCTCTACAGAGTAAAAGGAGCCTAACTTTCTCCATTGAAAGACCAAATCTCTTTTTTTTTCCTTTTTTTTTTTTTTTGTCATGTAAGCTGAAAGTGCTTAACAACCAGTAATGATAAACTAAAGTTAAGGAGGAAGTGGCGGGGGAAGAAAAAAGGAAGACTGAAAACTAAGAGGAAAATGTTTAATGGAGGAAAATATTCTTAAACACAAATAGTGAATATCTTATGAGCAAAGAGGAAATAAAGATGCTCCATTTCTGTAACAGTCAGCTGCACTGGGGCAAGAGTTCATAAGTTGAGGTCTGGCTCAGTGTGGCTGCTGTCAAGCCTAATGTTTTGTTTTCTAGTATACAGCTGGAATTGTAAGAGCTAATTTTTCAAGAAAGAGAATTTTTTTGTTAGAAAACACAAATTCAGCAAAAATCATAGTTTATTCAGAAACATGCTATTTCCAGTGAAGATTGTCCCAAGAAATATTTCCCACGTCCATCGATCATTTTCAGAAAAGAGAGAGGAAATACCTACTCTGTAACATTCAGTAGTTGACATTCACTGTGATGTAGAGAAAAGTTCACGCCCTTGCTTTGCCTCATTAGTGTAAGGAACTTGAACGTAGGCCTCCTGGGGGATGCACAGCTCCAGTCCCTTCTGGCCTCTTCTCACCCATTATTTGTCATCCTGGAGCAGACGTAGCTCTCTCCTTGCTCTTGAGAAACTTTAAAAGGCCTTTGTTTGTTAAATTGTGGTATGAGAAAGTTTATGAAAACTTACAAAGTAAATCTTGATGGAAAAATTATTTCCCAGGCAGCATTATTTGTGGTCATTTTAAGTATAATTTGAAAAATATTTCTCTCTCCTTGCTTTATGCAATTTTGTGATGTTTTACTAAATGCAAATTGCTCCTCATTACATTATTTTGGTGGCTTGTTTTCTGCTGTTCATCCACATGTTTATTTATAAACAGAGTGCTATATATGATAGCAATTACAGTGTCAGTAAGAATAATAATCCAGCAAACCAAAGCCAATAATCATTGTGAAGAAGTATATAGGAAAGGCTAAATTAATACCAAAACAGTGTAGTCACGCTACACTGAAAAAATACCCACTTTGGATACTGTTCTTATGACAAAGTCTCTAAAGCATTAATTTTTCACTTTCTCACAACAAGACAATTTGATAGTTGAAGGAAAGTACTACTAAATACTTATTATTACAGCAATGCATATTACTAATGAACATAGTAAAATATGTGAATTAGTAATACAAAGGAGAATAGCATATGAGGAAAACTTAGTGCTAATAGTCTTGCAGGGGGGGAGGTAGAACCCCCATTGCTTGAGTTATTTAAAATGGGAGAAAATGCAGCATTGTAAAGAAGTAGTCTGCCAGTTTTTGTGCTAGACCAAACACTACACTGTTCTTGCAGAATCAGATGGTGAATCAGATAGTGAATTTAGCAGTGTGTGTCAGGTGCTCAGTGCATAGTATCACATAGGTAAGAATGTCTTCAATGAGTCCCAAAGGAACTGCCATCCAGAAGATCTTTTTTACTATACTTTATCAGTGCTAATGACCAGACAGTGAAGAGAGACAGGCTTTCTGAGTGACTATACCCATTTCAATTCTGAAATGCCCTTAGGTGATTCTTTTGCTCCAATAACTGTACAGAGAAGGGAGAGCAATTTAAATGCATTTCTTTAAAATTATCTGAGTGCTTTTTGTATCCAGCAGAATTCGGAATTTGTAAGTGGTTTTGGGCCCTTATACACCTTGGTTGTTTGGCAAAAGATGAATAGGGCGGTACCTATGGAAGCATATGTACTATGATTCTGTTGCTATGTAAGAATAGCAGTAGAAAAAAAATTGGTCATAAGATTGTGTGGGTTTGCAACACACATTTTCTCTCCTTTTGTGTGATAATATATTTGATACTGTTTCCTAGGGAAAAGTGGTATAGAATATTAATTTTTCATGGGTTCTCAGCGAGTATAATGAATAGTATTAGATGGGGCTTGCATACTCAAATACATGCTTACTTAGTAATATAGTCAATTTGTATTAAATTACTAGTTTTCAAAACAATTTTGTTTCAGCTGACATTTTCAGCGTCAAGGCAATTCAAATTTACCAACTTGACTGCACTTCTTAATTCAAGTGCACATTTGAAAAGATTGAGAAAGCTATTACAATAGCTCAACTCTAGCTCAAGTATTTGAGAGCCAAGAGTAATGGAGAGTTGAAGTCATTCCTCTCTCAACACAGGGTGCTAAAATAATCTGGGGATTAAATCTATTATTTTGGAGGTACACCAAAAAAATTAGAACCCATACTTATGCTACTCATCCAGTCCTTCAGTGAGACAACTGGACTTTCAAGCTCTTCCAGTAAAACATAAGCAAGCTCTTAATGCATCCACAGGAAAACTGGGCAGATTTGTTTTGCTTAGTTGTTTAGTTTTTTTTTGTTCAATCAGGAGAAAGACTTAAAAACAGAAGAAAATACCCCAAGCCTTTCTCTTACCCCCATACTTTTCTGGACGGTCTTGATCACATCCAAATGGGAATTTTGTGAAGAAAGCTGGGAAAAGAAACGATATATCTGAAATTGCCGTTAACTGTATGTTGTAGAATCATCCAATTTCTACAGATTTCTAGATGTAAAAAAAGATCTAGAAATGGGTTTGACAGAATAATAGATTTGGGGAAACTATCTGATTCTGTTGTGTGGTCTGTACCTACGTTATCTGATCTGTTAGGCAGTGTTCTCAATCTATGGTACATAGGGAAAACCTTATCTTTAATACAGCTCACAGTCACTGAATATTACTAAAACAAAGTGAGAAACAAGACAAAGAACATACTATGGCATTGCAGTTTCTTCTTACAGAATGTTATTGCCCATTGATCTGCCAAGGTAGGGGACTATAGCTTTAGGACTGATGCTAATACATCCTCATTATCTTTTTCTTCATTTCAACGTTACAACTTCATTGTAAAGGCTACATATAGTTATTATTTATTTTCTGAGTTTTTTAATATTAAAATTTAAAATATATTACTTATTTTTTTATTTTAAAAAGTAAAACACTGTTGTTTTTTTTCCAAAGTTGCTACTCAATGATTTTAGAAGTTCACTTCAACCCAAATAAAGGTGAGATATACTGATAAATAAGCTGTGAATGACATCACAGTGAATTATTCATTGATATACATGAAATAAGACGTCCTTATGACTTTTCAGAATTCTGGCTCTTGCATCAAGATCAAAGCAAACATAATTGGAATGATGCTAACAATGCTATAAAATATAGGAAATTGAGAGATGGAGAGCCCTGCCCCTTCAGGTTGTAGCAGAACAAATCTTGAAAAATAAGTGCTTTCATAGCTACCTAAAAATCAAATAGAGGAAGGTCTGTGGAATATTTTGACAGCCTGTTTATCAAAAATTCAGTGTGCCTAGGATAAATTAATGAAATCTATTTACATTCCTCCTAACTTTAATACATTAAAGATTTGCAATATATAAACATGTGTGGTAGAAAGAAGCTGAGCAGTTTAATAGTAGCTCACTTTGTTTTATCCTACAGTTTTGTATTTTCTATCCAACAGAAAAAAAAGCAATTATTTTAGGGTTATTCTGGTCTTGTGTTTTAATCCCACCTGGCAGTGAGGCCCCACACAGCCATCCCCTAATTCCTCTGCAGCGGACTGGGGGAGAGAATAAGAAGGGTAAAAGTGAGAAAACTTATGGGGAGAGATAAAGACAGTTTAATGAGTTAAGCAAATGCCACAAATGCAACCAGTGCAAAACAAGGAATTCATTCAACACTTCCCACTGGCAGGCAGGTGTTCATCCATCTCCAGGAAAGCAGAGCCTCATCACGTGTAATGGTTAGTTGGAAAAGCAAATGCTGTATCTCCAAACATCCCCCCTTTTTCTTCCCACAGCTTTATATGCTGAGCATGATGCCATATGGTGTGAAATATCTCTTTGGTCAGTTGGGGTCAGCTGTCCCAGATATGTCGCTTTCTAAGTCCTTGTGTACCCCCAGCCTACTTGCTGGTGGGGTGGTGTGACAAGCAGAAAAGGCCTTGACTCTGTGTAAACAGTGCTCAGCTCAGATATCACCTATTGCATGGGAAGATTTGAGTCAAAATTTTTCTGTGCTGTAAATTGTTTGAATTTTGCCCAAGGAAATATCTAGATTTACCAGAAGCATTGACCTACATATTTCGACTTTCTCACTAAGGAGAGATTTGTATTTGTCTCTTTTTGGATATTTCAAAGTTGAGATGCAATGCAAGAAAGTCTCCCATTTTGTGGGTTAGGCCACAGGATCCAGTCATGTCCTAACTTTTTCTGGGATGAAGTCTGAGCTGTTTACTCCTACTCTTTGATGTGTAGACCTAGTTTTATAGGTATAAAGGAAGTGTGTTGTTCTCTTGAGAGGAATAATTGGGAAACCAGTTGTATAGACCACTGTGGAAGAGGACCTGTCATGTAGAATGTAACACCTGTGAATCCTTCTTGACTTCTGTGATTAATTTTTTTTTCTTGTTGATAGAATGTATGCTGAGAAACATGTCGTTGTCGAACTTGCTTTATGTAGGAAAAGAGTGTGAAGTGTTTCGTGGTATCTTTCGCTTTGATATTTTTCACTGATTTAAGGTTAACTGAATTTGTGTGCCACCTGGAGACAGAAATCTCTCTACAAATCTACCAGAAGGAACCGATTCCTTTGGGAGGTAAGTTAGGGTTAGAGCAAAATTAACGGGTCAGAGATTATGCTCTTGCAAGTCTCTGGACACTAAATGTTTCCTGAGATGTGCATCAGAAGACAGAATTTGTCTCTTAGCAACAAATCTGAATAAATATAGAGGATATGAGAGTGTTCAGTTACTTTCTCTTCATATATGTCTGAGTTTGTTTAAATTAAAACCAGGAAGAATACAAATCCATTCCAAAATATTTCGGGGTGGGGGGGAGGGTGTGAGGACTTCTTACTTAAAAAAAAATCTCCGATTTTGTGCAAAGGACATTGAATTTGACCTATTACAGTGTTCTCAGTTAACACCAAGTACGCTGCTAGGTCTCAGAACTTATGTCATCATTTGACATTTTCTGTGTCTTTCTCCTGTGACTTACCTCCACTGTAATATAGGTACAGTCAGTGCTTCCTTGGTGTTTTAAAAAGATAGAAGTCCTATTTTGCTTGTACAGTAAAAAAGCAGTGGAAACTTGCAAAGAGAAAAATGTCTCTCGGTTAAAAATTTGTTTGTTCATTCAAAACTGTTATTTAAAAAATATTTACAATACTTATCTGAAATACTTTCCCATATGATTCAGTCCTATGTCTCCTCCTGCTCTGTAGTTTAGATCTTCCTTGTTGCTAACAACGGGGTACGAATATAATTTTTTCATCTTGCCTTACTCCTATGCATCTCTCACAGGAGCCTTAGCTTGCTTCTAGTGTAAATTTAAACCTGGATTTATCTATCTGATTTAAGGTAGCTACCTGAAGTACCAAAATTAATTTCAGTGCTCTTAGGACCACTGAAATTAGTGTTACAGTTACCTAGTCTTTTTCTCCTGAAGAACTAGGCATTTCCAAAGGATGATTCGTTCATCCACTGGAAGGAGTCTGTATCTTTTCATAGAGGTCTATAGGAACCTACTGTGTTTTCAGTAATGACATGAAGTCAAGCGGGCTAAACTGAGCCTTTATCCCTATGCGGATGGGCAGATTTGGAGATTAGTTTAAAAGGGAAATACCAATGCAGGTTTCTCCACTGTGACTTGCCAGCATGCAACAATCCTGAGGCCAAGGCTATGCATGAATCCATGGCTATGCATGGCTAAGCACTGAATGCCTCCTCATTCATTGCTCGACGCTACTGCTCAGACTGCCAAGAAATGTCACAATTCTTCTGGATGTTTTATAAGAAGGACAGGCTTAGTCACAAGGAAGCTAACTAAGACAATTCCATTTCAAGATGAGAGAAAGGAAGCATCAACGAATTACCTTCAGTCCAATGAATAGTGGACTATTGCTAACACAATAAAAAGGCTGACTTCTGCACCAAAAATGTTTAATTTGTATGTGTTCATTCAATTATTTTAGTGTTACTCTGTGTTTTGTAAAATATCTGAAAAAATCTTATGAAAGTGGGTTGGTGAAGAATGAGCACTAAGATTTTAAATGAAAGAAAAAAAAAGTTATTTCATCTGTCTTTATTCAAAACAAAACTTGAGGGACTTCCTTGAACTGACTGATCTTTAGGAAGAGTACTAAGGTTTGTCTATATTTTAGTAAAAAAAAATTAATATTAGTTTTGTTTTAGAAGTTCAATAATGAAGTCTTCAGTAGAGTTATTAATGAAAAATTGGCTTTAGTTAATGCCCTCACTGTTTGAAAAACTGTAATTAAAATATCATGCCTTATTACTGGTTCTGATTTGTCTTTATTGTTGGTTCTAACTTCAAGGAGTCGTTCTGCCCAAGAGCAAAGAACAAATAATGTGTTTTGAGAGTAAAGGCTAAAAAGAAAAAAAAATCTTCAGTATGGAATGGAAACATGAAAGAGAGAGCCTGGAGCACAATCAACACTAATACAGATTGTCAATAAATTTGTACTTTTTATCAGATTCAAAAGTATAGATATCTGGGTGTTTATTCATATCTCATTAATAAGGCAGAGCTGGAACATTGCCCCTCTTCCAATTTAATGAAATGTAGATATTAGCAAAATGAACCCTGGAGAATGGCTGTATTAACCTCCGTCTTCCATGTCTTTGTACATAGTTAGATTTTATTTCAAAATGGCTCAATTTCACAAACTTTAGAAAAACCACCCAGGAAAGCCTCCATATAGTTCCCCCTTAATTGTCTGAGGGGATGCATTCTGCATTTGCTGTTGAGCAGGGCTCTTCCCCGAATGATCCCCTTGCAACTTCTCAGCAGCACATTCTGATACATACTAGCATTTCTGTCAATAAGCTAACACATCAGAAGACAGCAGAATGCCTGTTCATATTTGTGATCGCAAAATATGTCTAGTGAGTTCAAATTTTATGTAAAAATGGATGTGTGCTTCAAAATTTCCCTTATTTGTACTGATCTGTATCAAATGACTAGAGCTGGCATGTTAAAACTTTAGCTTGGGATTTAAAACTTGGACACTACAGTATCTGAGTATATCACATCCTGCTTAATTATTACCAAGCCTGTAATTCCACAGAACTAAGAGTTTTTGAGATCTTTTCATGGTTCATTTGAATAAACAATTGTAGTGTTTATTTCTTTTCTTATGAACATACTTCGCATTAAACTTCTTTTGTCCACATTTCCCCATGTTGGTGTTTAATTCACATAAGGTAATACAGAAAATTAACCGTATCACATATCATTTCTTTCATGTTCTTTTTCTGTGGATATGTAGTAGGAAAATGTGTTGAAGTAATTTTACTAGTAAAAATGTGCAAATCAAGACTGAGTACCACAGAAATAAATTAATTTTATTCTTTTTTCATCTAAACATGTAATAAGGCTGCTCTTTCTTATAAAGTTTGGAAGGCTGGCAACAGTCTTTCAAATCTGTGGTCCTTGGCGTATGGCTTTTTTATGGACATCACTCTGAAATGAAAGCGCATGGATTTTACTCATTGCAGTAAACCACAAAACCACTGATACGGACAATTAGGTGTTTTTTAAGTAATGGTAACTTCTGATTTTTTTTATGATTGTAAACTCTATAATTTGCTGACTTAAAAGTACAACCTATCCCTGTGTAGCTTTAAAGTGACCATGGTGAATTCTCTCTCCCTATTACATATTAATGGTTTTTCTTTACAGAATACTTTTAATATACATATAGAAAGGTAGCACGAAGATTAAATGAAATTGACTTTTCTGTATAAATTTGCTTATTTTTTGGTTCTGCTCAGAATGAATAATTATGACTAGTGGAAGGGGAAAAAGAAATCCTTCTTTTTCTTCTTTTCTATTTATTAAGTTTGATACCCTTTCTAGTTAATCAGAGAAAGGTGAGTGCCTTCATTGAATTATGAATGTGAAACTACTGCTGTATTTTTTTTTTTAATATTTACTAACCTTTACCAGCTTTAGTACACATCATAAGTATACAGAGATACATGTGCATTCCAACACTGCACTGAAACATGGACATATACTGTGACAAATATTGTTATAACACTAGCTATATAAAAAGACAATGATTCACTTAAATATTCCTTATTCTGCAAGTATCTAGATATTCTGTGTAAGTTTGGTGCATTACCTCTGACCCAGGAGAAAGAAGCAGTTTTTAAGGAGTGTGGTTCACAAGAACTTTAAATATATGGGATTTTATTTATTTAGTAGCTCATTGTGCACTTGGCTTTTCTACTGAGTAGCTTGAGTGCACAGATTTGCTTGGGGAAAGAGGAGAGAAAAGCAACAAACCCAGTGAATTTACAAACTACTATTTAGCTTGGGGTTGCATTGAAGACTGAGAGGAGTGTCCTTTAAGCCTCACCTTTGCAAGAGCATTGTCCCTCTCACTGGATTCAGAGGTGAACGTGTCCTAAACACAGGGATTCAAGGCATTCTTTTCACACGAAATACAGAATAACAAGGTTTTGCGTATTTTTTTTAACAGTTCACTGATTAAAGAACCATTCCATGTATGAGAAACTTCTTTTTAGATCCTTTTAGTGCTTGACATAAATTGAATGTTTCCTACAAGAGTGTATCAAGTACTAAGCTCTTGATATATTCTGAATAAAGACTTTTCTTCTTTGCTGTACTTGTATGATCAATTTAAATATTTGTTGGAATGGAAGAAAAAAGATGAGGTTAGATCTTATTTCATAAACTGAGAAGGCTGAAGACTTGTCCACAAAGATGGGATATATGGTTTACAACCTTTTTCTCTTTTTCTCATAAGAATAGATCACTACACAGACAGAAATTCAGAATAACCAGAAAGATGACAAAACTGAGAATCATGTGATTCCAGTCCCAGCTCCCAGGACTGGGTTTCTGAAGTCGATGATTTTTCTATAAAACACATAAACACTCCTGAAGGCTGTGACAAGAATGTTAAAATAAACATCCTGGGCAGACTAGCAGATTCTGTCAAGCCATTTGTCCTGTCTGTGATGACAGACAGGCATCTGAAACCAGAATTTCGTCCTCACCTTCAGAACCATGGCTACCTTCTCTCCCTTTTGGGCCTTTCATGATTAGCCTAGTTTCATAACAGTAGCACTTATATACAAGGCTTCAGCCCTTTTTATATGTCTCTCCTCTGCAATGCACAAAAAAGTTTCGTTAACATTGCTTGTGGAAATTACTTTTGTTGTTTGTGCTGAATGTGGTAGATATTGCTACATCTACTGAAAGAGAAGCCATGCAAGAGGCCATGAATACAATATGATCTTTAATCTGCTTTCTTTTTTCTGCCTCCTACTTCTGCACTAATTTAGACATATAGGCAGTTACAGGGTCAAAAGTGGAGATGTTAATGTCAGGTAGGTGCTTCCAGGATTTGACAATAGAAAGCATTTTCAAAATCCTGTCTTCAGCACCAAAGTAGGACATCAGCATCTCTTCCCTGAGACTTATTTTGGATCTAGCTTGTTATTCTTTTATAGCTGATGGAACTATTCTCATTTACACCAGCTGAAGATGGGCATGAAATATGCACTTAGTTTGAACCGTTGCATGCTTTCACAATAAATGTTCACCTAAGCACAGAGTGTATTTAGCACACTGTGGCTTATGGAAAAATATGGGCCCCAGCATTAATTTCTCATTATTAAATGATTATAATAATAATTGCCTTCTAACTGTGAGTGTAATTGAGTGAAAATGACAGCTGTACCTCTCTAGCTACTGTGTTATTTTGGGCCGAACTTGATTAGTAAAGCAAATCCTAATGTAAGAACAGTGCATTTACAGGTTGCTCCCTCATGCCTTGAGGGCTACCACTCAAGCAAACAGAACACTGAGGTTGGTAACTCTGACAATAGAACAAGTTTTAAATGAGATAAAAATGACATGAGAATAGAAGCTTCCAGGAGGGGTAGGTTGTGGCTGAAGTGCAGAGAGAAAAATAAGGTTGGAGAAGTGAGTGATGCTGGCTTTCCTTTCAAAGTCAGCAGCACTTTAGATAACAAATATACTCTGAGAATGCCTCATCCTGCATCTCAGCTTAACTGTTAGCATTGAAATTCTCTCTTTCCTGAACTGGTTTTCTTTACTTTGCCTACCATCATCTCTCATAATCACTATTTTAGAAGAGTACTGTTGCCAGTCAATCTGTATTGGAAAACTGTAGATAGCCTTCTGTACAGATTCCGTGGATTAGAATCACTTCAGGCAAGTAAAGCCTTTCAGATGTTCCTAGCAGTCAGAAAAAAACTGCAGCTCTGTAACTGGCTCCTACCATACCATTAATTTTTACCACTGTGTGGCAATTCACCTTTCCCTGTCTCTTTCTCCGTATTACATTCAATTTCCTCATACAGGCTCATAGACAACATAGATTTTTCTTGCTCATTATTTAATCCAGTTTTTGGGGTTTTTTTATGAGATATGGATCTCCATTACAAATAAAGTTAGAAAATTTTCATGTGATGTGTACAGTGTCTCTTTCACTGAGTCTCAAAAGCTGTAGAATGTTATGCATAGTAAAACCAAAACAACAAAAAAATGGTTTAGGTTTAAGAATGGTAGAATATCTAATTTAATGGAAAAATTATTTTTCAGACTTACTGACTTGTTCCAAAACTGCAACATACCTGTCATTGTAGCCAAGAGGCTTTCTGGACAACTTAAAGTCAAATTTCTGATGCAGCTGTATAACATGATGAAAAAAATTAGGACATCAGAAGATACACATTTATATCTTCTTTACTATTTTTTTTTTAATCTTCCCTGTGTTTATGCAAATTTTTAATATCTGCAGATATCACAGTTTGGCACTACGTGTGTGATACTGAATTTTAATTGAAATTCAACAGGAAGATATTTACTTATTGCTGCAATACAAAGTACCTGAATATCTGAAAGAATTTTATGCTAGATGATAACATTATGATGAAAAATAGAGACATGCACTTGTACTGAAACTGTTGGATAGTGACACAGTAAATCAATTTAAAATGTTTAGATGCACATCTATGCATCCATGTACTTCTTCTGTTACTGTAAATGGTAGTCTGTTCTATAATTTCATTTAACTAATTTCTGACCTTCTTACTGAGTAGCTGTCAGAACTACAATGGCTCAATAAAGGGACCCTAGAATTTTCTTTCTATTTTAAAAGTAAAGACCTTTTGATCATGTCAGAATCTAATATGAACAGCTATGGAGGTATCACCAAAAAGCTATGTATTTTGTCTTCAAGTCATACAGAATACCGTTAATTATTTTATTTGCCTTTTCATCTATTCCTCTCTACTCTTATGGACTTGCTGACAGCTGTACTTAGTGGTGTGACACACAGCCTTCCCTGGAGCAGAGCCCTTTGAGCATGTGCATTATTGTGTTGCTCAGCTGGATGGAATCAATTGCTCTAGGTCAGCCCATCTATGTAGGCAGCCACTTAAAGGAGTTCACTTCTACCCAGGGTGTAGCAGGACCCTAAATTTGTGCTGGCAACATTGTCAAAGCAGAGAAAATTCTCCAGAAAAAAAAAAAAAAAAAAGTGAAGATCGAGATGCTCTTCTACTCCTCCTTATTTATTATTAGCTACAGTAATTGAAGAGTATTGCTTTAGTTTTACATTCTGTTACTGCAGTAGTCTAAATAAAATGTTAGGGTTTTGACAGTAGATGTTACAAGTAATCATCTGAAGCACAGACTATTCAGATATTGTTGGTAGTTTGAAGATTTCTTTTGGCAGTTAATATACTGAGCCAAGCATGATTTACATAAGACAGTAGGTACTAGGTGAGTTATTCATTAAGTTGATCTAAGAAATGCAGTCCTAGTCCATATAAGCCATGTCACTGTTATGGGAAGGGCACGTTGACTATTAATCTGCTATACAAAATGGAGTCATATTTCTGGCAAGCCACAGTATACTCAATTCAAATAATGTTCCAGAGTGAATTGAAGTTTTGTTGAGTTTTCCTGTTGTTGCAGTTTTATTGTGTTCAACTGGCTTTTCCATTCAAATGAGATAGTACTTACTTACTTACCCGTCTCTTACCTCCTGTTCAGCAGGGGGGTGGAAATAAAATGAAATGGTAGCCAAACAACAGAAATTAAGAGAATGTTTTCTATTGTAATTTATAAACAAAGAAACCAGAGTCTATCTAAAATGAATAATTTTATTTTTAGGCATACCTCTCTCCTCAGGGGCATGAAGGCAGAATAATAAGTAACGGTGCTCTCTTTCTGTGATATTACAGCCTAATTATCTTGTTGCTGTTTAGTAATGCCATGAATAACATTTTGAATGAGTCATCATGAAATCTGTTTCAGTTTCCATGTAGTAATCTATAGGAAGAGAGCTAGTAATGTTGCAAGAGCAAGTTAAAATGTGATTACGTGCCTGCAATATCAGCTTTTTATAGAGTTTAATTGGAATGGTAGGAAGATGTCAGAACTGAAGAGCTTATTCTGTACTGTCTGCTTATTGCCAGGACTGGGGAAAAAAAAGACTTACATTGGTCCCAGTAGTTATTAAAAAACATAATTCCATTTAGAATGGTAGATATTCTGGAATTTCTGTGTCTTCCTCTATGCCATAAAGAAACATGGCACAATAGTCTTAAGCTAAATATCACAAACCGGTCACTAATTTGTGAGAAATTTTATACTCTAACAACTGTACTAAATTAAGAGAAGAAGAAAAGCTCCAAGAAGTTTATGCTGAATACCCAGTTGTCTTCCAACAAAACTGTAGTTTAAAATGGGTAAATGCCATAAAAGTATATTTTCAGCTTCTTGTGTCTCTGGCAGATGAGCAATTAATTTTTGCTATAAGCATGCAAGTTTCTGAATCCTTCAATGAATTTCACCAAGGGCAAATAACTTCTATCAAAGTATTTTCATGCTCCCATAGCTGTACAACTAAACAGAAGTCTTGTACAATATTAGTCAATAGAAATCAAAATCGTAAATATTCTGTAAGTAGAAGGAAAAAGATATTATTGGTCTCCATGTTAGAGTGAATCCATGTGTAAGGAGGTGTTGCAAAGGCATTTGATTTTCTGACTCAAGTTTGTACTTTTCTTCAGTAAATCGATCGCTTCACTAATCTATACAAAAAGCAGAAATTTCAGAATGATCAATTTATTTTCATATGCCTGCCCATTTCATTTGGGTTTATAGCTTCTTTATCAACAGGAACCCTTTATAGTCATTACTTCCTCTTGATCCTGTAGTCCTTAGTGAAGCAAAACACCCATTTTAACTAAAGAAAGGTCTGCAGAGCCCTCTGTCCTTGGTAACAATTTTACCCAATGAAAAGGACTGGTTGCACAATGTAAAACCTCGGAACAATGGCTAAGAAATCTTGAATTCTCTTAATAAATCTGCCACTGACTGTTATAGGACTTAGAACTATTCTTTTAATCTCTTTTTCCATCTATCTTTCCATTCTTTGACAGTTTTTTGTATGTAGGTAATATTAGCCAATGACTTGTTTACCCATAAGTTTGGAAAACAATCTTGATACCTCTCCAGATATCTCTGGAGAGATACTAACATACAAAGAAATAATAAATCAAATCTACAGAAGGCTTGATAAATTAAAATCATTTGTATTTATGGGCATCAAATAAATTAGACTTGTGGTCCACTTGGAGAAATCTGCATCAAAACAAGAGACTTTTTCCTGTCAGCTATTTACCTTTAATTTCTGCTTTTTTTTTTTTTTTTTCTTCCTAAGAAATATAGGTTTTTATCTTCTCACTCCCGCCTTCAATTACACAGAGACTGAGGAAAGGTTGCTTCATGCTGCACTTCACTATCCTTCCAGCAGCACATATCCTTTAAGACAAGTCAGTAAGCAAATGCTGTGAAGGATAAGCAGAGAAGTTAAACAAAAAGTAATCCTCCTACATATTCTTCCAAGGGCACCACTAGCAGATTACCAAAACGGGAGGATGGGAGTCTGACATTAAGTGAGTAAGCGTTCTCTGGTTCAGTCAAACTGAAAGATACACATATGGGCGGTGGTTTTAAACTAAAAGGACATTTAACTAGAGAGAAGGAAGAATTTTTTATATTGAGGGTGATGAGACCCTGGCCCAGGTTGCCCAGGGAGGCTGTAGGTACCCCACCTCTGGAAACATTCCAGGGGAGGTTGGATGGGGCTTTGAGCAACCTGCTCGAATTGCAGATGTCCCTGCTTACTGCAGGGGTTTGGACTAGATCACCTTGGAAGGAGCCTTCCAACCCAAACCATTCTATGATTCTATGAAAATATCTCTTTTTTTTTTTCCTCTCTTCACAGGGATGCCCATGCTCTTTTGGCATTTTGAATGTCAGTTACTTCTATCAAACAATGTTTATGATTTGTTGTCTCTATGGAGAACAATTATTGATTGACATATGTCTTAAGGCATAGTATATTTACCTCTGATGATACTCAAAGGGGAAAATATAGAATTCTTTTACATAAATTCCTGATTCTGAAATACAGATCATAGGATTAAAAAGCCAGATGACCAATTAATTCCTTCATTCACCAGATTTTTAGCATAATAATTCACCATTTCATGGTAATGTCATGGTATGAAGGTTCAGTTCCAGGATCTCTTAATCTAGTACAATAGAACAGAATATATTTTGAGGAAAATGAACACATTGTGTTTGTAACTTGGCCCTAATTTTTTAAAAAATATTTAGGTCTAAATTGCTTTCATAAAAATAACAGACACTGTGTAAAAGACAGAAGAAGACAAATTATGCTTTTGTTACCCATTTTATTACTAGTATTTGTGGTGAATATTTGAAGCAAGGTACGTGCTATCTTGACCACATGTAGGTAAAATGCTTGCATATTTCTGCTAAAGACTGAGTTGTAAACCAATAGGACATTCAGCTAAAGATATTTGTAATGGACAACAATCAGAGATAGAATACTTTGTTTCTAGGAAATTGTTGTTGTTAGCCAAGGAAGAGTAAATTATTTCAACAACTAGGGAAATTGTAGTACTTTGCCACTGAATCCCAAAGGAGGAAATACAGATGCATTAGTAAAAGTTCATTTTTAAGTCAGCTCTACCAACATATGAAAACTTATTAACAGAGATGAAGGAAAAAGGGGACATTAACAGTTATTTCTTTTCTAAATACTTCTTAGAAATGACTATTTACAAAGGCTTGCATTGATGCATTTTGAATCCCTTTTCCTAGCACTAATTACTTGCATCTTTAATTACTACTCAAGTCAGCCCAGTGCTTACTTATGAAGTTTAGGTTAAATCACTCTTTCAGAAAAGTATAACTTTCAAATGTTTGAATTTATTTCAAAATATCATTACACAATTTTTTTTTTTTTACTAAAAGGTTTTTAGTATAAACTTTGTGATGAATCTCTGTATAAGCAGTAATGAAGATACCATGTAAGTGGTAAGGAAGTATGTTCATTTTCACATCTATTAGAATAAATTTACTCTGACTCTTTCTAATATTACTGAGTCTCATTTTGGAGTACATGTTTATCTTTCTTTAAGATAATCCCCACAAATGAACTGTGAGAGAGGAGGATATAGAAAATAAATTCATCATCCTTTTTCGTCTTTTTTTTTAAATTAAAATAATCTTGCCCTTAATTCAAACAATTACTACAGTGTTATTCAATAAACCTTTCTTCACTGGCAGCATTATTACATTTAGCAGAGTTTATAGCTTGGTGACACATTTTTCTTTAATACTATTTTGTATCATCACCATATCATCTCATGCAAGAGTGCATAATGGAAATTAATATTGTAGTGATACCCAGTGACACTAATTGGACTAGCTTACTTCACTATTATTGAGGAAAGAGGATTGTCTAAAATTTGTTTAGAGGACTTGCAGAAGAAACAAATACAATGTATTGTGTATGCATTTGTCTGAGCTACTAATAATTTAGTTGGCTTTGCAGACTGTTATTAAAATACCTGAGTATATGGTGCATAAAATTACATTTTGTATAGAATTGAAGAGAAACAAAAAAGACCCAAAGGAATAATGAGAAAGGTTAAAAGTGGAGTTATAGGAAGAAGAGTAGATGATCATCATGTGAGGAAAAAAAATCCACATCGGCTTGAGTGACACGCACTTAAAAGTCATTTTCCTCATTGTAATTGCTGTTTTGAAAATACTTGCCAATTTACAGAAGATTTACTAGTTATATTTAAATTTGTCTTTTCCATTTATCACAGTCAAGAATTAAATAATATTCCCTGGATACAGCTAAAGGGATCACCTAATAAGATACTAGATAGACCATTTTATTGGCTACTGATTTTATCGCTACCTAAGTCACACCTGCAGGTAATCCATCTAAATTATAGTTTGTGTAAAGTAAACATGTCTCCAGCCAGTGATATCCATATCCAGGCTTTTTTACTGAGAGGCCTTTTCTTGAGGTACAGGAGCTATTGCATTCCTTACTGAAATAATCATTATGTTAGTAGAGAGTGAGATATCCTCCACCTCCCATCCACCCAAAAATGTGGTAGGTTTTTTAATTTGGTTCCTTTCAGCAAATATTTGGAAGAAAGGCTATAGGCTAGGTCTCAGAAGCCCACAGGCTCACAGGAACCAAATTTAGTCTATTTCCAATTCATAATATTTGCTTGTCATTTTTTTGATTGCTTCCAACCCCACCACTAGATTTTATTTTTAATGACTGGGACTCTGGCATCATTTTCCTGTAGTAGCTGAGTTTTGTAAAAGCCAGTCTTTTATTTCAGTCTGAGTTTATGCTTGAACTAGAGGATGAGAGATTGTGCATGTATCCACTCCAGTGCACAGCCCCTAGGAAACTTGCATAAAAGTAAAAATACTGGAACTTAGAGTAAATCAAGAATCAGAAAACCAGATTAACCTCCTGTGACTGCTAAGCCTCAGGGAACCAGGTCACAAAGAGGCAGAGCTGTTATAATTGAAGTGATGGTGTTACATACTGTAAATATAGACCACTGAGACCGTAAAAATGTCTGTCTGTTGCAGTACGCCCTGTACTGCAGTTCTGGGGAGAATAGATGTAGACTTTCCCTTTGAGATGGTTGTGTGAATATATGTACAGTATGATTGGAATTGATCAAATTTGGCACAAAAGATGATTTGTAGTTAATAGTTCATGCATTTTGGAGTTTTTACGTATGAAACAAAAAGCTGTTGCTTTCTAAATCTTAAGAATACAAGCACCTGCTAAAGGCATTATTACTGTATGCGTTTCTGGTACCAGCTGGAAACATCTGCTTTGTGTCTTTTGGAATGAGAGTTCCATGAGCCTCTCTTGCGTTGTCAGTGCTCAGACTCTCACGCTTTATAGAGCTAAAAGACCATGCTGTGGCAGGAAGCATGATGGACACCAAAAAAAAAAAAAAACCAAACCAAAAACATGTGCATTATCTTTGGAAGTCACTGATTTCCTGTTAATGAACTCACACCTCATGGATTTGGAACTGCTTTTAGAATGAGTTCACATGCTTATCAGAGTTGAAAAAATGACAGGGGAATAAAAAAATAGTTCCCTGCTGTTTTCTTGATTTGCTCTCCTATCTCTTGCATTAAGATTTCATGGGGTCAACATGGAAATAGGGCTTTCCTGGAGACCTTAAACAAATCAACAAACCATTGAAAGAATGAAAACTAACGCTTCCAGTAAAGTACTAGATTTCTTTAAAAGAAATAACCAACTACCTAATTTACTTTTAATACCAGTTAGTTTTAACATTGTTTATGCTCAGTAATTCTGCAGAAACTATACTGCTAACCTGCTAACCTGTCAAGCATATCTTATTGAATTATTAACTATTAATTGCTGCAAATATGCTTGAGTGTTACATGAATATTGCAAGTTCATCGTGTCACCATGTTCTCAGCATCTGGGGTGGGGCAGATTCACTTCTAATTATTCCTCAAATCTTCCCTTATGTGTCACTTTTTAATAATTCAATATATTTATACATATTTCTTAACTTAATCACTGCATTTAGGAATCTTCTAGAGGCTGTTGACAAAGCCTTAAAAAAGCACATTTAAGAACAGTATGGCATTATCTGTATTTACAGAGTGAGCTTTGTCTCCTGAAGAGCAAAGGATTAGAATCATAGAATCATAGAATTGTTTAGGTTGGAAAAGACCTTTCAGATCATGGAGTCCAACCATTAACCTGACTCTACCAAGTCCACAACTAAACCATGTCCCTGAGCAACCTATCTACATGACTTTTAAACTACCAGGGATGCTGATTCAACCACTTCCCTGTGCAGCCTGTTCCAGTGTTGATAACCCTTTCAGTGAAGAAATTTTTCCTAATATCCAGTCTAAACCTCGCCTGGCACAACTTATGACTATTTCCTCTTGTCCTATCGCTTGTTACATGTGAGAAGAGACCAACACCCACATCTCTACAACCTCCTTTCAGGTAGTTCTAGAGAGCAATAAGGTCTCCCTGCAGCCTCCTTTTCTTCAGACTAAATAGCCTCAGTTCCCTCAGCTGTTCCTCATAAGACTTGTACTCTAGAAGTAGGAAAATAAAGTATTTTGAAGTCTCTTAAAGTACTGATCCTAAGAATGGCCTTCTAATGTTTGTATAGCTCTACTTGAGTGTGAGTATTTTTGCCTTGTAAAGTAAAAGCAGAATGCACTATACTCTTCTGATTTTACAACACTTTAGGTAAGTAGTGAATGAAGCATCTCTTACCACACACAAAATCTCCACTCCTGTGATTAGTGTTAAGAGAAATTCATATAATTTATTTTGGACAGCTATCTCAAATTTAAAGACCTGTCCTCTGCAAATAACCCACTGGTTATCAAGTGAGTAGATATACAGCTTTTAGATGGGTAAAACTAAAGGAAATGCATCTCACTTTTGGTTTTCTCACACAAAAAGTCACAGCAACCATGGTATGAACAAAAAAAAGCTTATGTCTTCTTTATGGTATGCTGATAGCTCACAAATATAAAATTTGACATGCCCAGCTGATGAGTGGCAACCCAAGACAAAATTATTTAGTTACATCTCGATTTTTCCCTTCTCTTTCCTACCCTTCACATTCCTCCCTTCTTGAAAAAAGGTGATGGTGCCTCTTACTCCTGTCTGATATTTTCCCTATGAAAAAAAAAAAAGAAACAACAAACCACCAAGCCAAAACACTAACTAGAACCTGCCACTACACTGAACTCAGTGGTGTTCTTCTATCAGACATGCCTATGAGATAAGGTCCCTTAGGGATCTCAAGTGCAGGTCCATTTCTGACTTTCAAATGGACTTCGTGTGAAACAGATACTGAAATGCTCACATTGAGTAAAGTAGCCTCTGAGGTAGCCCCTGGGTCTGAACAATAACAGAACTTGATTAGCTTTCCTGGCAAAAGATGTCAGGACCTGGATACTAATCAGATTTCTCTGCTCTTCCTGCTTAAGGTACATTCTATTTCCACTGGACTTTGTGCACTAACTTGGTGTTTGGTCTATCTTTGCCTAAGTTTTCCCTCTTTTAAATATGAAGCTTTATTACTTCATTACAAAGAAAAAAAAGATATTGCAAGGCTAAAAAGCAAAGTCTAAAGCAACCTGGGTCTATGGTGACAGAGGTCAATTATTTATTACTTTGAAATAACTGGTTAAAAGAAAGTATTTATATTTTACTACAATGTATTGTCTTAGCTGCATGAAAGGAATAGAAAACTCTGCATGTGACCCTCAGGTGCTTTGTCTGAGTGACAGAATTGAAGGATACTGTTAAAAGGGCTGGAGTTCTTGGAGAAACAATTACGACATTTTTATTGATTCAGAAACTTTCAAATAATAAAAAATGTTATTTATTGATTTTCTGGATGGAGTGAAGGCCAGTTCTTCATGTGCTACTTTACAGATCATGCTTTTATTTTGCAAAAGCAATGTCTGTGTTCATATTCGTAAGCTAGCTGTTTTGGAAGGACTAGAGTGATAAACTAGGCAAAAGTACTTTTGCACGGATCTTGTCTGCTGGACATGGGAATGTGTGTTCCTATGAACTTATATTTAGAACATAAAAAGCCAGCCTTCAGGAGTTCTGAAGTAGAGAAAATATACTCAGTGTTAGCATGCAGAAGCAAAATATAATGATATATATACAACACTATTACTAAGAACAAAAGAGTATAAATCACAGCACACTGGAGATGCCGTTCGTGAATGAAAGGGAAAGAGAGAGAAGGGAATGGATAAGGAAAGAAGGTGTACTTGGCTAGGATAAAGTTAATTTTCTTCATAACAGCTCATATGGTGATGTGTTTTAGATTTGTGACCAAAACAGTACTGATAAGACACCTATGTTCCAGCTTTTCTAGCATCAAGGCCTTCTCTGTTTCTCACTGTGACCCATACCATATAATGTCATGCTTAGCAATAAAAGGGAAAAGATGTTTTAGGAAGGTTAACCATCTTTTGCTCAAAAACTTGCTGGGCATCTGTCTACCCTTGGATGGTTGTGAATGATTGCCTTTGCATCACTTATTTTGTTCTGTTTTCATCTCTCTTCTTCTATTTACTGTTCACTTATTAAACTTGTGGATGGTCTTTGCTTTGTTTGTTTCAAACTTAGACCCCCAAGTTTTCTTTCTTTTATTCTTCCTTTCGTCTTCCTCCATCTCTATGCGGGGTGGGAGGGAAGTGAGCAAGTGTCTGTGTGGTGCTTAGCTGCCCACCAGATTTTACCAACAACAGAAGGGAATGAAAAAATTCATACTGTTTTCTGATGCTTGTTGTGCTAGGGTATATGGATTTTTCATTTGTGGCATATTAATTAAATTGTGAGTGAAAAAATTTTAAAAGGGGAATGAATTACAGTGGCTGTTACCAGATACTTCAAGATTACAATTTCAAGGAATAAAAAAAGTCTGATTTGGAGAAAGTACAGCTTTGTAGTCTGAGTTATACAAAACTGTATTAATCTTGAAATTGTAACTGTTTCATTGTGTATAAGATTGAATTATGAAACTGCTTTTACAATTCTTACTATTTTCATGTTCTTTTGACTACTTAATAGCATGACAAAACAGTTATCATTTTTGAAATGATTAAGCTCTGTAGCTATCCATGTAGTTAGTCTAAGAAAAGCAGATCATATTCCTATTCAAATGTCTATTGTCCCTTTTTATACGTAAACTAAACTTAGGAGATTTCGCTGAGAGTAACAGATGCTCTTGCAGTTTATCCCTAATATAAAAACACACATTTCTTTCTGAACGTCATTAACGAGATTGTCTTCACAGTTTAGTTTCTTTATATTAGGCTCCTGTCCTCTTGACAGGAAGCTAGATAGATGATAGAAACTGAAAATAGGCTTGTACAATTGACTAAACAACAAATGTGACCTTCAGTGACAGCCTGCAAGACACTATTTTTAAAGTATTTTTCTTTAAACAGTATTACTTTACTGTACTTCTAGATGGAATCTCTTAGCTTTTTTGCAATGGACAACTACTTTAAAACAAAATAACATAGGAACTAATCCTTTCTAATACATTGCTGCCTCCACAAATAGCCCTTGCTATGTATCTACCTACTATTTCCTTAAATAACTCTATCTTTTTTTTTCATCGCCCTATTTACAAACATTGGTTTCCCTTTGGCTACCACATTCCATTGGTTTCTTAAGTCTTGGTCAAGTTTATTTTTCTTCAGTCCCATTTATGTCTCTTTAACCAATTCCTTTGAAGTGCCTTTATCTGAACGAAGTATGAATTTGTCTACATTGCTGAGAGCCAGCATATATAAATTTTCCTTCTTTACTGAACTTTAAGGTTTTTAAACTGTCTGCATAACTCTTTCCCCTGACCCCCGGGACAGACCTGACTGGGTTTTCTTCCTTGCAGCATTACTTCTGTTAGACATAGTAAACAGTAAAAGCTTTCATGACTTTTACTGCCTTCAGAAGGGAGAGAATACTTCATCAGAACAAGCTATACTCAGACGAAGCACAACGTTGTTGGCTATAAAGGACCTCTGTCTGACCCTTGCTCAAAGGAGTTTCAGTTAGAAAATGTTGCTCAGGGACATGTCCAGCTGCATGTCCTGATGTCCCTGTGGAGACCCCATAGTCCCTCTGGGTAATGTCTTCCAGTGTTTACTCACTCTCATGGTAAAAATATCCCCACATCCCCAGTGGAGAATCTCCCATTCTCCAACTTGTGTTCGTTAAATCCAGACCAGTCACCGTGTACCTCCAAGAAGACAGGTCCCATCTTCTTTGTGGCCTCCCACAAGGTATGTGAAGAAGGTAATGAGGTCACCCCTGAGCTCTGTCCTCTTAGGGATGGAGAGACCTCATAGCCTCTCACAACCTCTCTTTGCACACCATGTGCTCCATGCCCCTCACCAGCTTGATAACCTTTGCTGGAGCCACTCAGTGTACCAATGTCTTTCTTGTGCTGGGGAGCCCAAAACAGAGATGTACTTTCAGCACAGCACTAGAGATGTACTTTCACAACTGCTAGTCCAAGAAGGACTGCTTTCCTGGGCCTGCCTACCACACTTCTGTTAATGTATCCTAGGTTGAAGTTGTCTGTCTTTGCTGCAAGGGTGCACTGCATGTTCAGTTTGTCATGATCAACTTGTCCCTCAGAACCTTCAGATACTTTTCTGTCAAGCTGCTTTCTGTTCAACCAGGTTCCAGCCTATGGTATTGCATGGGGTTATTTCCTCCTAAATGCAGGATTTTACACTTTGTTGAACTTCATAGTGTTGCTATCAGCCCATTGCTCATACCTGTGTAGGTCCCTCTGGATAGCAGCCCTGCCCTCAAGCATATCATCTGTTCCTCCCAGTTTTGTATCACCTGCATATGTGCTGAGAGTGTCCTCTCTCCCACCCTCCAGGTTGCTAATAAAGTCATTGAACAATATTTGCCCCAGTAATATTGCCAGTTGGCTTTTTTACTGCTGATCACCACTCTTTAAGACCAACAAGCCAACCAATTTTATTCCCTCTTTATTGTCAAGTTATCCAGTCCATAGCTCATGAATTTGCTGATAAGAATACAATTAGAGACTGTGACAGATGCCTTGCTAAATTCAAAGTATGTCACATGCACCATTCTCCTCTCTCACACACAGCCAGTTGTCTCATCATAGAAGGCAGTCAGGGTGGTCAGGCACAATTTACCCGTAAGGTGAACTCAGTGATGACCTGTCATGATGCAAACAACTGGTCTGAGGCTGGCTTTGTTGTAGGCTAAATTGTGGAAAGGAGTGTTTTTCTGTGCAAAAAGCAGAGACATGAAAGCGGCTTTGATTTCTGGTATTTTCTGTGTGAACATAATGACATAGAAGGATGACTTGTCAAATTTGAGTCCATATTATATATGATACTTGTTGTGATACAGCCTTACATTAATTTGAGTCTTCTGTCCCCATCGAAGATCTTCAGTAGTGATTAGGCAACCATAGGAATGATTAGTGCCCCTACCCTAAAGCAGAGTGAAGTACTTCACCTTGTTACCTAGATTACCTCTTCAGTTACTGAAAACAAGTAGGCTTTTCTAGGATATGATTTTACTAATTTGTTACAAACTGTTGCCTGGTAGTGAAATGAGATCATAGGCTAAAAATATTAGTTCTTTTTACTGAGTACAAGAAGCTCTGTCTCAGTTGTAGATTTAGTCAGATAAATCTCATAGAAATACTTCTTTTCAGTTTCCCCAGGATATTTCTATTACAATTCAATTGTTATTAAGTGAATAGAAGACACTATAAATCTAGATTTTCCTCCCTTCTAAAATATTCCAATCCAGAGGTCCCTGAAGGTTTCGAATAGCTTATGGTACATTGTGTCTCACACTAATATATATATGATTGAGTTTCCTTCTGATGTTATTAGCTGTGTCCTATTTGCAACATCTGAACAGTATGTTTCCTTTTGCTGCTGCTATTTTGCTGCAATTGTTTAGGCATTTTGGAAACATGTCAGTTTTTTAAGAGATCAAATCTTGCCTGAGTCAAAATAATGGTAATTGTTTTGCTATTGCCTTTGATAAATGCAGAATAAGGACTTCAGTCTTCTTACTCTAAAGCAATTCTAATTTTGTTAGACTTTTGTCCTTCTTCTTTGCTTTCCCTTGCAATCTTAAACTTAATTTCTTAATTACTCAACACTTGCAAATTACGAGGCAAATCTGGTACTGGTTTCCTTTGCAGCTTGCCCTGTGTCATCTCTCCTAAACAAACGGAATGATAAGCATACGACTACTTTTTGCGCCCTTTGTTGAAGTCTGCTGTACAGTAGTGCCTCTTATAGTCTTGTCAGTTTACCTTGTACAAATTACTTTAGCTTTGCCCTGATTCAGAAAGGTGCTTAGGGTTACAACTATCCTCAGCTATGTTAGGAATAATACTGAATTTAATGAGACTGCTCATGATGAAGGCTAGGCCTGTCTGTAATTACTATTTGGTAGTAGGGGCTGCTTTTGGAACAATCTACTACAAGCATAAGAACGTTTATGAAATACTGTAAATACTGGAACAGCCATTTACCTAACAAAAAAAATGGCACATGTAACAAAGTAAGTTTTGAAAAATGAAAGTGATTCAAATGTAGAATTCCATCCTTTACATGTATTTCTTGAAGTATTGATGAGGACCATACTTCTACTGAGGAAAGGACTGCTGTCAATCTGAGATTAGCTGCAAAGAATAGCTTCTGAAAAATTATTCAAAGTCCTAGATTGAAAAAGCCAAACAAACAAACAGTTTTCTGCAAGAACCCAACATCGAATGCACCCTCAGTAAGTTCGCAGATGACACAAAATTAAGCACAAGTGTCGATCTGCTTGAGGGCAGGAAGGC